>QLOY01000108.1:0-197431 GCA_003313965.1 Megacollybia marginata | reverse complement strand
CATCGTTACCACAAAAGAAACGGGCCAAGCACCTTCCAGAACGTCATCCTTCCTCTGCATTCTCTTCTGCCGTTCTTCCAAAAGCCGGTAATAGGTCTTTAGCTCGTTCTCGTTCGCTATCCGTGACCTTGGCTGAAGAGCAACAACAGCAACGCGCGAAGAGCGTAAGTTTAGGAACGAAAAAGCATATGATCAGTCGGGAAGTCAGCATGTCACGAATTTTAAAACCAAAGCAACCAAAGAAGGAATGCAACCCGAATCCACCAGGTGGCGATGATGGCAAGGATAAAGTCAGGACCCCCTCAAAAACGCAGGGCGTTGTTTTGGTGGCTGATACGCCCGTAAAATATCGGGTAGGAGTAAGCAATCAGAAATCGGTTAGAAATGTAGGGGGTAGTGTGAAGGAGGAGGATTGGAACATCCAAGGCTCCCCTGCTATTCGTTTATTTGCTGGAAGTGCTGAGGATGCAACTATGAGAACCCCAAGCAAAGCATCGAGGCGTACGACCTTACAGAGTTGATATCTATCTACTGTATCGTGTCAATATTTTGTGTCAATGTTTCTTCCGCCCGATTTTCTTTATGTCGCCTTCCAAAAACCCTCCGATTTCAAGAGCGTTCCTTGCGGCTTGGTTTATGTGCTTGAAACGGTCAGGGCCTAAGTGAATGCCTCCGAAGTATCGTGTTACAATGACCAAAACATTTTGAAGCTCCTACAGTCGCTCAACGGGAAGGAATGTCATGGAGACAAAGACATACTAGAATCTGTAGCAGATGGGCAAGACGACCCCCTGCGGCAGTCTCACCGTTGTCGTCGTTGTCTGTAATAATGAGACATTGAGAGTCAGAATGACACACATACCTTGATGGAGAACGTTGCCTATCTGGCATCTCCAGGCATTAATGATAGGATGGGCGGCGCGAGCAACGCGTCGATCGGAAGATATGTGGGCCAAAATTAATGGGACTTGAGCAGGGTCCGTTATAACGCAAGCCCGTCCAACAAACGAGCTCTTTCGATCGACTATTGGCTCTGCCTCGAAGATGGTGAGGCCTTCAGGTACAGGGTTTATTTTCACCGGCTGCTGCGCAGACGAGACAGCAAACTCGGGCTCCGACATCGGCGCAGAGCCAGAGAGTTTCTCCGTTTTGGATTCTTCTCGTAAGAGGGCCCCAGCTACCTCCGAGTTCAATCGTTCTTCATACCACGCAGTGACATGCTCGAGTACATTTTGAAGACCATCGAAAACACAGACAGTTTCAGGTACCCATTCGACACCGCCCACAGAAATATAAGTTTTTAACACTGAATTAAACAGTGCGGAGTCGGGCGCAAAAGCGCCTTTAAGAAGTTGGTAGAAAGTGAAAAAGAAATTGCGACACTTGTGCGACACACCTATCCATCGAGACAGGAGTTGGAGCTGTGGAGGGGATTTTGCCGGATAGGACGGAGATAAAGAGACAAGGACTTTGAATGCGATTTCCTCATGAGGAGATGCCAGGCTAGCCTCTCGGCATTATGAAATACGAAGTTTATGTTGCGCACCTTAGAGTGACCTCGTAGCGAGTGCTAGCAGGTTCAGATTCCCAATACTTGACCGCATCATCGCCATAGATTGACTTGAGAACTGCGATACGTTAGCCTGAGATAAAGGATGGAAAGCAGTGAGCTCGCTGGCCTTCAACTTCCGACTGCACAACCTCGTCATCATCACTCATGGGATCAAGATCAAGGCTGTTCTTTCCTTTTATGGAAGCGCTCATTTTAAGTTAAAACTCGCCCCGATGTTTCCGTCTCTGCTTCTCTCTCATGAAACGTACCCTCGAAGAAGGCTCTAAGCAAACCAAACGCTCCAAAACCATCCAAGGTGAGAGATTTCATTATCGGTTACAAGACAGACCGAAACCCAGCTGTTCAGCATGTGCATCCTGCAAAAAGGCCAAGACAAGATGCGAAGTCCTTACAGTGGATCCTAACAAACCAATCCAATGTCATAGATGCTCAGGTTTGTACTTTTTGCATCGTATTCGGTCACTGCAACGTTTTAGTTCTCAACAATACCTGCTCGCATGGAGAATTGGATCATAGTTTGTTTGGCCATCTCACCAAACCGTCCACAAGTTCCTCTCCTGCCAGTGGTAGCTCAGATGTCAACTTGGAGCCCTCACCGAGCAGTTCGTCTAGTACTGCTGCTTCACAACCTTCTGTGGACAATGTTCATGATACATTCCCTCGACCAGACCACTTATGGTCTTTTGTCAAAGCACAGGGACCTCTCGACTGGAGATCTCCCATAACCGCATTACAAGGTTCGTTCTCCAATCCCAAACAATGCTTTCTTGAACACGCGAGTTAGAGCTGGCAAAACAACCATTCATACCGTCAGAGACAGTTCCAGTAGTCACTGATCGCTCTCTGGATGAAATCCTTTCAAGGGCCCAGACGGATCATCTGTTAGAGATGTAAGTCTATATATGTGCATTCTGGGCCTAAAGTAACCATATACAGCTTTACTCGTCATTATGTTCCATGGCTAAATTTCTGCTTCATCCGTGACACCCAAAACTCTCTGCTTGATTTAGTCTGCTGTACGATTGCTTCCCGACACATGGAGCTACCTATGAGGTCTCTCGTTGCGCCACGCTTGCAGAAACTCACTGAAGATACCGTCGTCAAGACTATTTTTAACCCCAGATCTTCAGAGTCGTTGGACACTATTCAATCGTTGCTCGTACTATCGTTATGGTCGCCTATTTGTGGAGGTGCAGAATCAGGGATAAGAGACGGAAGATTGCTAATTGCATCCGCCGTTAGTATGGCCATGAATCTACATCTGAATGAATGTTCTGGAAAAGTTCTGGCCATGCAAGACAAAAAGGACAAAAGCCCTGACGAACAAGTCCAGCTTGAAACGTTGAAAAGTAAAGGTCGCTTGGTGAGTATACCACCGCCAGATTCCGCGACCCTCATTCGATTTTTGACAGTGGACTTCCCTGACGAATATCGAATCGATGTAAAGTGAACATGCGTGTCCTTGGAACCGAGCTAATTCCTAGTATGTAGGCTCTGCTGCGGAAGCGAACGAATGCCTCTGTCAAAACGCGCACCAGCAGACACATATTTCATACCATTGACACCACGATCACCAATTTCCCCGGCTGAATGTCGTGATATGCGGCTGAGGCTCTATTCAGAGATATTTGCCTTATATGAAAAAGCGAAAAGCATTCGTCTGGTCACTCCTACTGCTTTGGACAGTTGGTATGATGGAGTCACCGATGTGTGGAACTCGATGGACCGTATAAAGAGACTAGTCGCTCCTCTCGAAGGTCAGTGTGGGTAACTATCTGTGAATATTCATTCAAACTCTCTCAGTCGTCGCTGAGCATGATAAGGTCCAGTTTCAAATACTGTTGCTCGTCTGTCACTGTTGTCGACTACTGGCCTATTATCATGCACTGACTGAAGCAAGAATAGTGTTCAGCGAAAGTGCTTCTCATAATTCATTATGGTACCAAGAGGTACGCTGTTACGCTTTGGGTTTAGTCAACTTGTTTAATATTCCAGGTTCGTCCCCGTGGAATTTCTATAATGGCGATGTGGTCACGAGAAACGTTGTCGTTGGCAGAAGCTGTCCTTATTAGCACCCTCAGAACCGAAGCAACCTTACTGTGCACAGCACCTGATCAAGTTTTCAACATGATTGCCCTTGGTGCTGGCCTGGTTATTGGCACGAAATTTCTGATGGTTGAGAAAGTTGGGATTGAACTTCTGGGGTCCTCTGATGCACTTTTGTCAAAAGTTCACGCTCACTTGACAGAGGCATATCTCTCTGCAGATCACTCAGTCAAGCGTTGTGCACAGTTAGTTGGGGCCATGATTAACACATGGAACCAAAGAGACCAAGGAGATTACCCGAGCTTGCATTGTACACTCACACCTGTCCCCATTGATTTTACTACACCATCAAACACTACTGGTACAGGTTCGGATTCGACAGGATATGATCTAAATTACCAACAAGCAGTCCCTGAGACTCAGGATACCGGTTGGTTAAACATGGACCGCTATACACTTCAGGGTGATACCACTGTTGATACCGATGTTTGGTACAACTTCTTTGCACAGGGCTTGGGGGACGGCAGTTTTCCTACTAGTACTAATTAGTCATAAATTTATAATATTTCCAGCTTATGTAATAATGTAGCTTGTGGAGTCGAGCTTAATGACGTCACTCACACGACTCCGTAATTCAAATATTCGACTTTACTTTAACTATAATGTATCTTCCTCAGCAAACTCTGACTGACGCGCAAAAGCGTATATACTCGCTGGAGAAGGCATTCAATTTCCGTTGGATCTCGCGACTTATTGCTGATTGCTCGCCGCGCCCACTTACACAAGCTGATACAGTGTCGCCAGACCTTGAAGTAGAGGTTTCAGAACTTGGCAAGTACATCTCTGACGGAAAGATTCCTACTTATCGGCTCTCAGGACAATTTGCAGAGCTAGCCTATAGCACAGTGCCTCTTGCATTTGTGTTTGAACACCTCCCTAGTCTCACTCAGGTTGATTTTCCTTTGGAAGAATATGACGCCCTAGTTGGATCTGAACTCGTGTCAGATTTTTTCGGCACAAAAGCCAATCTACATGGTTTTGTGGCCTGGCGGCACCAGACGAAACAGCTCATTGTAGCCATTTCAGGTACAGCCACGTTCGAGCAATCTCTTCATGACCTACGTGGCTTCAAGCACACCTTATCATCAGGAAAAGGTGCCGCACATTCCGGATTCTGGGATCTCTACAAAGGAATGAAGTCGCAAGCTCTAGAGAGCGTGCAGAATGCACTTGAGAAACACGATGTATCGGAAATCGTTGTCACAGGGCACTCCCTTGGAGGGGCGATATCCTATTTTCTTATGATGCACCTCATGGAAGACAGTCTGATAGCGGGCAAAAGGCTTAAACTCACTGTTTTCGGGTCCCCAAGACCAGGAGATCAGAAGTTAGCCAGCTCATGGCAAGAAATGGTGCAAAGATATCGTACTCAACACGGGGAGCACTCCTTCGAAGAGCATTCCATCAAGGCATACAATGATGGTGTGACTGCATTACCTCCACTGTTTCTAGGCTATCACCATTTTACTCGAAATCCACTCTACTTTGTCAACAGTCGTCTTTTTCGCGTACCTGAGACGGAATGTGAATATTCCTTGTTCCAAGTTCCGGAGAACGATGCAACAGGGCCCCATCCTTTGGGCGGCCACAATTACTACGGTGGACGAGACTTGGAGAAGGCTCTTCGCCGTCGAATGGGCTGGCTTGAGGAAGTATTGGCAGGGAAAGAAAGCTGGGAGGAGCGGTATAAGGAATATATTACTAGGCATGAAAAGACCAAATAATTCTACATACTCTATCAAACATCGTTCAATAAAGGCCGAGGCCTCTCTACTAACTTGTAAGCGGTGGGATCGAGGATCGTGTCATCGAACATGTATTTTGCGGGCCACCAAGGAACATAAATTCCAATGGCGACATATAGGGCCAGTACGTCAAGAACATAGAAATAGACTGTAGGGAAGTTTTCAGTAGAGAGGGGATCAGGAGAGGTGGACGAACCTTCATTGGTGTTCAGAACGCTGGTCCTCCCTTCCACCTGTGATGCAAGACGATAGCCAGAGCGAACAACGATAGCGGCCGACGATATATAAAGGGTCCGTATAATGATCCACCATTTTTCACGTCCAGTTGCAACGCCTTCGCGTCTGACATGCCAGTGCGTATACCCGATCAAGAAGATAAAGACAAAGTAGGAACAAGCTTGGAGAATAATTCCGACTTTGAAGATGTTCGTCCCCAAGTTAGCGCTGCTCTGGTTGATTATCAGTGCCCCTCCTGTTGCCTATTGTAATCTTAGCGAAGCAGAGAAAAGTAAAGAACGCATACCTGAACAAGAAAAGTGACTACATCACTAGTAACGAACACAGTGGCGATTATTGTTGGACGAATGAGCGTATGCCGCCTGCCAAGCGTATGAAGCAGAAGTCGTCCGTAAAGTATGTAGTTGAAAGCAAGGAATAGCGCAGGCATGCAGGTAATCAAGACGTTTTCTATGATAAGGTCGCCCTTTGAGTTCGGATTGGATGAATTTAGGCGTCTGAAGAAGAAGCCGATGCCGCTGCCTGGACAAATTCTCAGCAGAGTCAAAATGAACAAAATCACACATACAGATAGCACCGATCGGGAGACAAAGACCCCACCAAGTTTTCATTTTACATACGTGGAATAGATGGATGAGTCCGATAAGAACATAAATTATTCCAGCAATGAGAGCAAGGGTCGGGTTTGGGTTGTATCCAAATGCTTGGAAGTAGAGACTTTGGTCATTGTTTGTGCCTACAAAGTTTAATAACGAAATTCAAGACAAATAGGTTACTCAGTACTTTGAGCAATCGTTCCAGCGAGAAACGTCAGAAGCACAAGGGATAGAGAAAGCAGTTTAGGCATCAGAAAGGGTGTCCAAGACCGTGAACATGATGAACAGCGTTGGGTTGTTCTTATATGCAAACATGCGTACCTGGTCGACGGCCGACGGCCGTCGGGTGCCAAGAATATGTCTCGGTAATAACCGGTAGATGATGAGCGCAGTCCATGGTCGCAGTAGAAACGATTTCATCAAGATGCATCAGAGAAAATTTAGATAGTGGGCAGCGCGCGCGGTGCAAGAGCTGTTAGAATTTTCTCGTTAGGCTGGGGCCTAGCCTTCAAGTTGTCAAAGATCGGCAGTTCCTGACCGTGCATATCAACCGCGTCAATTGATCAGAGCTCGGATAAGACCTAAGATTGTGGATAGTGTGCATAATGATTTAAAGAGTCAGTCTTGGATGTGTCCAAGAGCCAAGTCAGCGGCAAGTCACGAGCCAGAACTTTCTTCATGCCTGCAGCGGCCCAAGTTCGTGTCGTAGTTCGACTGCCATGGAACCGGCCTGAACAGCCTCTGAGCGATCCTCCACGCGTAACCCAATTTGATTTACATTTGGCATCACTGAATATAGCAGATAGATTGAATGGACACCTGAGAAAGCTGATATCCTCTGGAAAGTGATTGAAAGGTCCCGTACTAGTGACAATGGCGGCACTGATTGTGAGTCTCAATCAGAGTTTTTGGTTGCGGTTTGGATACCTATGCGTTCTACAGGGAAAGGACTGGCAGCACATCTACAGGTGCCGCTACCTTATCTACTTTATAGGGTCCATGCCAGATTTCAAGAAGAACTCCGTGGGCTTCAAGATATTCCAGGAGTTTTGAGTCCTTCTTCAACGGTGCCTCCGAAATCTGAACCCTTGCCAATCCATGAGAGCCCGCGGGCAGCGGTGAGAGCACTTGGACAAAGTGCTCGTTTGTCAGGTTCTGGACCACTGTCTACTCCAACCAGAATAAGGGCTCGCTTGACTTCGATAGGCAGTAACTATTCTCGCAAAGTCACTTCATCTACTGTTACGGTTCAAGACCGGAGACCACGTCAACCGTCCCGTTCACCTGAAGAATCTGATTCCGAGGAGGAAGAAGCGTTGAAGGAAGAGGAAGCCGAAAGACAGGCTGAAGAGCAGGAAGCACTGGATCGCAAGTTGAAAGAACTTCAGTCCATGATGACAAACGAAACTCTTGGACTTGTTAGCTCAGGTCGAAAGGGCAAGTCAGTAGCCGACCGTGGTCGCATGGGTATCCGCTCTCCCGTCATAGATTTCGAGATTTCCAAGAAAGACAATCTTTTTTCAAGAAGCACTAGTCAGAGTTTGTCGAGTGCCAGCTCTCCTCAAGGTTCGATCCCAGAGATTCCTTCTCCTCCACCGGACTCTCAACCTCATTCTCCCATGAGGCGCCATATGTCTCACAAATCGTCTAGTCCACCAGCTGTGTCACCCCGCAGTGTTATCGGCCAGCGGTATGTCAGAGCAACCGAGCAAGGCAGTAGCCAAGGCTCGCAAGCGTCAAGTTTTAGTGACATTAGTGGTTGGTTTTTTTTATCAGTCGTTGTGTATCTTTGTCAACGCTTGGTTCCAGATAGCAGCCTTTCGGCTTCAGCTTTGGAAAGCGCTCTCATGTCTAATATTAATGGTTCGCGAATGTGGGTCCCTCCTTTCTTCATATATCTTGCATTGATTACTATAGGTCTGTTTTCGCGCGCAGCCGGTTTGGTGGAACCCGACGTGGCAATGTCCATTGAGCGGTGGACGCGTCATGCCTATCGACGTTTCGTCCTGACGCGTCTTTTGTTGCTGTGTAATCGTGATGTTCTAGCACTTTCTGTATCGATACCATTTAAATGCTCTGTCTGTGAAATGACTTGCCGCTTGGTAAGAACGCTGAGTTTGGCCAACCAAACACCCTTCTCTCAACATCATTCCCACTATGGAACTCACTTTTTTGACTGACTTGGGCCAATCTTTTGTCATAGAGATCGACCCCAACATGGAGCTGGAGAACGTGATGGCTCTACTGGAGGTCGAGGTCAAGTTGGTCGGATCTTCAAGACTGAGATTACTGACTTGAATTGACAGTCTGGAATTCCGGTCAGCGAACAAAGCATTTCATATGGCGGCAGGGAACTGAACAATGCGAAAGCCACGATGCGAGGATTAGGCTTGGTGGGCTCGAATGAGATGCTGCTGCTGAGACGCAAAGTTGCGAATCCGGCAGGAAGGTAAGTAGTACTCTTCCATTTTCTGCACTGGTTACTCAAGTTTTCAAGACCGGTAGAGCAAGATGCCGAGATGATGCGTCTGCAGATTCTTGGGGACCCGCAGCTCATGCGCCAATTGCGTGAGGTAAGCTTTGCTTTGACATTGATGCTTTTGCTTTGACATCGTTTCCAGACTCAGCCCGAGCTTGCAGAGGCCGCACAGTCAAACCCATCTCGGTTCTACGAATTACTTCGCCAGACTAGGGAACGACACTATCAAGCCGAAGTCGCCCGTCAGCATGAGATCGAGCTCTTGAATGCTGATCCATTCAATATTGAGGCGCAGCGCAAGATCGAAGAAGCGATTAGACAGCAGGCAGTTCTAGAGAATATGGAACATGCTCTGGAGTATTCTCCCGAAAGTTTTGGAACGGTTACGATGCTATAGTAAGTTACATACTAGGCAATCTGTGTCAGTTTCTGATAAAATCTAGTATCCCAGTAGAGGTGAACGGGAAAGCAGTAAAGGCTTTTGTGGACAGTGGTGCCCAACAGACAATCAGCTGAGACCTGCCTCCTTCGGAGTTGACATTCATCTAATTTAGATGGCAGTGAGTCCGGATTGTGCAGAAAACTGCGGGTATGTACCTTCATCCATCGAGCATCTCACCCAATACATGTGTGCAGCATAATGCGCTTGTTGGACCACCGGTTTTCTGGACTAGCGCGGGGTGTCGGCACAGCAAAAATCTTGGGACGTGTCCACAGCGTCCAGATGAAACTGGCCGATCTCTTCCTGCCTTGTTCAATGACTGTGATGGAGGTAAGTTCATGGGTTGTCTTGTATTTTGAAAGTCAATATTATAAGGGTCGTGATGTTGATCTTTTATTGGGATTAGACATGTTGAAAGCTCATCAGGCTTGCATCGACCTCGAAAAGAATGTCTTACGGATACAAGGTAGGGAAGTACAGTTCCTCCCTGAGCACGAACTACCCGCCAAGGCGAGGCACTTGAACAATGGAGAGGAATCACGGGATGCATCGACTTCCTTATCCTCGTCACAAGACAACAGGAACGCAGCACCATTTCCTGGCAGTGGCAATACTCTCGGTTCTGCACCTCAGCGGCCTGGTGTCTCACATGCTCAAGCCAACGCATCTAGTCGTCACTCGGAAGAGAAAATCAGAGTTTTGATGGATTTGGGGGCATCGAGAGAGGTTGCCATCAGGAGTCTGGACGCCGCCAATGGGAATGTGGACGTCGCCGCATCACTACTGTTCTAGAACCAGTAGAAACGTGCATTGTAATATTACGGATTACACGCATACGCACAACACTGAGATACAACAGGTAGATATATACACATAATTTAGACGTCAAATCAGAGAAATCTTTGTCCGTACGAGACCACCTCGCCAATTATGCATACCAGCTGACCTCCTATGAGAGTCGTCACCTTGCATGCGGGAAAACGCGTCCTGAATGTGCTCTGGCCGAAGAGCTGTTTTTACTTCAGCTGGAGGGAGAAACAGCGAATTGTTTGGTAAAGTGTATTCAGTATCGGGAGACTCTTCGCGTCTACGTTTCTCAGCAGATCCACCATGGCCGCCGGCCTTGCGTTTACCAAGGACAGGAGATGTATATTCTTCTCGAAGGACCGATTTTTCAAGGGAGTCTTTGACTGCAAGGCCTGCGAGAGTTAATGAGCGTACCATCTCAAAGGCAAGAAATCCGACAATATCAATAGTATCGTCGTTTGCTCTGAGGTCTAGATGTGACGGTAAATTCAGAAACTCTCGAAAACGCTTTGCTAGACAGTGCTCAATGATTGTTTTTTTATTTCAGAAGAAAAGGTTTACCTTTGCGATATGTAAAGGATGCTTGTCGACAGTCAGAGTAATGTTGATATTCTTCTCTCGTCATTTGGCGAGTTGCATCATCAGCTTCCTGTAAAATATTAAAACAAAGATGATGAAGGATACTTTGATACCTTGAGTCGAAGGATAGAAGCTTCATGAGCCTCCAAGTCATCCTCGTCCTCCTCGTCGTCGGATTGGTGTCCACTCTGCTTAAGGACCTCTGAGTAGATAGTGGTAATTTCCCAGGGCAGTTTAATGGTAATCTTTTGAGCCTTTGAAGCCAGTTTATCTGAAAATGGGTGAGTGAACACGACCAAGCTGTAACGCACCATCGCCATCGTCCAAGTTTTCTACCTCGACACCTCCGCCTCCGTCCCCTCCAGAATCCTTGGCGTGTTTGCGCACGTCCTTCCATGATAAATATGTGCGTAGTCGGTTGACCTTACCGCGATCGTGTCGAATGAGAAATATAAGGTCTTCAGCGGATAGGTAACGCGCCCCGCGTCTGTTTGACAGAGCCCTTGCTTGTACAATCTTACCAGATTTTGAATGCAATTTTCAGTGATGATGTAGACGCACCAATTCGATTAGCTGGCCGCGAACAATGTCCTCGACGAGATTCACAGTCTCTGGATTGGGATCCTGCACTTCGCCGAAGACGAACATCTGTTTGAGTGAGCGAGCACTGCCCATTCCAGCTTAAAAAAAACAGACCATCTGAGATATTTCCTGAGTGTACTTGTAGTCCCGCGTCATGTTCATTATCTCGCCACCCACGAGCGCCTTCTTGGCCATTTCGAAGGAAGTAGATCACGTGTACCACTCAATGTCTGACCGAGACGAAATTGTTGCACGCGCCCGTGCGTTTCTCAACTCTCCGCAGATAAAATACCAGGATGACGAGACTAAACACAAGTTTCTGACCGAGAAGGGTCTTTCTGATGCCGAAATTCAGACTTTGCTAAACGAACGCCCGCGCATTCCACCTCGAACTTATCCGCAACCGCAACCGTCCCACCTGCCGAACCTTCTCGTAGGTGTTTTAAGGATTCTGTCATGGATGGCAGGCGGATCAGCTCTTTTAATCTCTATCTACCATGTCGGTTGCTTCTTCGGACCCTTCACAATCTAATGTCCATCGAGAGATTCCTTTTGCCTCGTATTACGCGTACATATCTTGCCAGACAGGCCATTCAGTCCCACCACCTCTCTCTCATGCAGAAACTCACCGAGTCTTTGAGACAGCTCAAAGAATCTCAGTCGGACGCACTGTCGATCATTCCTCACCAAGCCGCCGTCAAAGAGCCGGCCGAATTTGCTAAATGCAACACCCTTGAGAATGTCTTAGAGGAGAGTGAAAGCCACAACATTCCAATCTCAGACATTCCTCTCGTCTCTTTGCTCCGTTGCGGTATCAGTGAAAAACCTTCTCCAAATACCGAAGAACTTTTCCAGCTTTTGGAAGGCAAGATTCCCTGGCTTCTTTCTGAGGAAGGTACTTATATGCAGGTTGGTATAGATATTTTCTATTTCACTTTTGATCACTGTTGTTGCAGCACAAGCTCTGGGAGACGTTGTCAACATCCCCGTTGTTCAGGCCTATTAAATCTGAAGATGCAGACCAGTCCAAATCTCATACAGAATCAATGCGGTGGGAATATGTTCCTCCAGTCCCTCCCTCTTCTTCCTCTCTTGTACTCTCCTTGACAGCCTTATTAACGGCGATGCCCAAAAACACATCCAATAAACTAAGTCTGGGTCAACACACCCTCCAGTCCCTCGCTGAATTCACGGGCTACCTGAGTGCTCAAGTGTATACTCCATATCGATCTTTTATTACCAGTTCGAAACCTTCGGGTTCCGCCGCGGAAGAGGAGATGAAGAAGGAGATTCGTGCTTTGAAGGGGCTAGTGTTGAATAGGTAAGTTCCTCCTTGATTAAACCGACGCCTCATTGTATTATGTAGGCGGTCGTTTATGCCAGTGATACCCAAGGTATCGTCATCTTCAGGGTCAAGTGTCGCTCCCTAATATAAAGAGGCTGTCGATGTACATTTTGCCAATCACGAATGAACTTCTTTATTCGCCGCAAAACTGCAATGCTGCCCAGCTCGCCTCACCGGTGTCATCATACTGACTGGATGATCCACTGTCCTAGGACTTGGCTCCTCTTGACATGTCTTTTCATCCGTGTCTTCACCGAAAATTCTCGCCGCCTCGACGTGCAGAACTCCCGACAAATGCCCCTTCCGCGCCCTATACGTAAGCCTAATGTGACCTCTGTTTCGACTCGATGCATTCAAGTGTCGGACGCAGCAAGGCTTATTTTCGCTTCCACAAATTACCCATGAACTAGTGCCGCTATCATCATCTCTTACTATCCGATATTCAAAGGAGTGGAGCAGAATGCATTGCCAGTAACACCTATGATGCGGATTGTATTCTCTCTCCTTGGTCTGGTCGCTGTCGCCAATGCCCACTGTAAGCTTGCACTTCGCCTGCCCCTATTCTTGTCTTCTCACCGCCCTATCCAGTCACCATGCAGTATATGGAACAATGGTGTCAAAACAATTATTCGTATTCTCCCCAATAACAATCCTGTTACCGATGTGACTTCGACCGGTGCAATGATGGTCTCTCCGGTAATGGCATTCCTACACTGAGTATCGCAGCCGCAACAAATATCACGTTTGGGTTTTTGCTTTTATTATAGTTGTTTTCTGAAACGTGCATTAGCTTTGAATGGCATCAACATGTCCAACGGACTGGTGAAGGATGCAATCTCTAGCGGACACAAAGGGCTGGTCAGTGTGCGATATTTGGTTGAATTGTTGTTTGCATTCACTTTGTAGGTACTCATTGCCAAGGCACTTCAACTGCAGCTTCCTTTAACGGTCAAGGCTCTGTATGGACCATGATATACCAATCTGGCCTTTTAAATCCAAGCACTCAACAACGGGCTAACTGATATAGTCAACGCTAACGGAGGTTAGTCTCGTTTTCTACCGGTTCGTGTGTTGAAGGTGGCACAAGGCAAACATTCCGTCGTTATTCCAAAATCTCTCCCTGCGGGTCAGTATCTTTTACGTGCTGAGATTGCAAGTATCGTACATCTACCTATGGTGTTTATTAATGCACCATCTTTAGATTGCCCTCCACGTCGCTGAAACGTATCCTGGTGCTCAATTCTACATTGGTTGTGCCCAGGTAGACTCCACTTCGGGTGGTAATGCTACTCCTCCGACTATTGCACTGCCAGGTGCTTACCATCCCACTGACCCTGGTATCACGGTAAGAATCTAATGGAAGGCCTACTAGATTTGCCTTATGCTGCATAGGTTAACATTTACAACAACCTTTAGAACTACACAGTCCCAGGAGGCCTAGTGTGGAGCGGATGAGATGTGAAAGCAAATTTCACCAGAGGTACTACGTACTGGACTTGTTTCAAAGTAATTCAATCATGAAGACTGAGTAAAAAGCAACTTTAAAGGTGCTTCCGGAGTTGAATGCAAAGGATGTCGACTTGATCATCATCGGATGACTAGTATCTTTTTGCAGGCTGTTTGCGAGCAACAGCCTGTTTGACTTGAGCTTGGCGCGCAGTGTTTGTACTTGATTGGATCTCTCACGCGTCTTTCTGGTCAGCGACACCATTAGTTGCCTCCTGTCCTTCACCTCGTTGCGGGTCCTTCCATTAAGCATTTTGTTCTCGAGACGCAGTCATCTGTTTTCTCCAAAATGCCTGACACCATTTTTAAGGTGATTCCGTCCTGATTCCGATTCACTCCTCAGCTCGTGCTGATATACTTTATTGCAGGCCACTTACAGTGGAATACCTGTATATGAGATGTAAGCCTTAGTTCACGCGAACTTACACGGTTTCTCACTGTCCCGACACGTCCAGGATGTGTAAAGGCGTCGCGGTAATGCGGCGGCGATCAGATTCGTGGTTGAACGCGACGCAAATATTGAAAGTTGCCGGTTTCGACAAGCCTCAAAGAACTCGAGTGCTTGAGCGCGAGGTACAGAAAGGGGAGCACGAAAAGGTTCAAGGCGGTTACGGAAAATATCAAGGTGGAATTCTTCTCACAATTGCTACTTGTGCTGATCAGCCATCAAAGGCACATGGATACCCCTTGAACGTGGCCTTGAATTGGCTAAACAATATAACTGCGAGCAGATTCTGCGCCCCATCATAGAATTTCAGCCAGCAGCGAAGAGTCCCCCTTTAGCTCCAAAACATCTGGTTTCAAGTGGTGCCAATCGACCACCTAAACGCACGGGTGCTGCTGATGGTGTGGGTAGCTCCATGATCAATACCAGATCAACTCGAAGACATGTTCCGGATACAGCAGATGACTCTAACCCCGAAACCCTTTCTGCTCGTGGCTCGGAAGACGGTTCGATGACGCCGTCTCCGTCTGAAGCTTCGTCTAGCTCTCGGACTCCTTCACCCATACGAGGGTTGCCTCCTCTTAATGGAGTGGGCTCTCGCGGTGGCCGCCGAAGCAAGTATCATCGCCCCCCGCATGACAACTATGATGACGCCTCTGACGAGGACATCTCGAAACTCAATGGTGGAAATGATGCTCGCGCTTATGGTGACCAGATACTGGAATATTTCATCTCGGATACAAATCAAATCCCACAAATTTTGATATCTCCTCCAATCGATTTCGACCCTAACATGGCTATTGACGATGATGGCCATACTGCTCTTCACTGGGCTTGCGCAATGGGGCGTATTCGCGTAGTCAAACTTCTGCTAACTGCGGGTGCGGACATCTTCAACGTCAACAAGGCTGGCCAAACCGCCCTCATGCGAAGTGTTATGTTTGCCAATAATTACGATGTCCGAAAATTTCCCGAGCTTTACGAGTTACTGCACCGTTCCACCCTCAATATTGACAATTACAATCGCACGGTTTTCCACCACGTCGTCGATGTTGCAATGTCAAAAGGTAAATCGCACGCAGCACGGTATTATATGGAGACTATCCTGAGCCGACTGTCGGACTATCCAAAAGAGCTGGCAGATGTTATAAACTTTCAAGACGAGGACGGAGAAACCGCCCTTACGATGGCAGCACGTTGCAGGAGCAAACGCCTCGTAAAGATTCTCATAGACCATGGCGCTGATCCTAAAATTGTAAACAATGATGGGAAAAGTACAGAGGATTATATCTTGGAAGATGAACGATTCAGGTCTTCGCCTATGCCACCGTCTCGTGCCATGGCGTTGTCCTACCGTAACTCTCATGCAGCGTACCCCCCTAGTCAAGCCCCTCCTCATTATTCTTTCGCCCCTGCCAATGGTGATCGTCCACCGCTGCACCATTCCACCGCCGCTCAAAAAGCAAGTACTCGCTGTGTCAATGATATGGCTAGTATGCTGGACAGCTTAGCGGCATCGTTTGATCAAGAACTAAGAGACAAGGAGAGGGATACGACTCAAGCACACGCTCTACTCAGCAACATCCAGGCAGAAATCTTGGAAAGCCAGCGTGCAGTTACCCATCTCAGAGCTCAAGCAGACGGATTGAGTCATACAAAGCAAAGTCTCAAAGAATTAGAGGCAGAGCTTCTCTCCAAAATGGGCAAGCGATATCGCTTGGGTTGGGAGAAGTGGGTGAAGGATGAGGAGACACGAGAGAAGACCATTCGAGATGTAACAGGAGGGGAACTGAAGGTGGTACCAGGCATCATGCTTTCTCCACCTGCTGAAGTGCCTCCGACTCTTCCGACTGAAGAGATGGATGTTGACGGAGTAGAGAAGAAAGAGAAAGGAAAGCGAAAAGCAGCCGCTCTCGACGAAGATATTCAAGATCTACTGGAATTGAACTCCGATCTTCCGACAAATCCCGACGACATTCGTCAGGCATGTGAGGCATTGAGGAACGACATCGACCAGTTACGAAAACGTAGGAAACAGGTTTTTGACGACCTGGTCACATACCAAGCAGAAGCAGGTACCAGTGGTAGAATGGGCGAATACCGTCGCCTTATAGGGTCTGGATGCGGCGGAGTCCCTCCATCCGAGGTCGATGAGGTGTTAGGAATGCTATTAGAGGTGATCTCTCCTATCGTGCTGCGTTGTGCAATATCTAACGTCGTCTTTCAGACATTGGAATCAGAAGAACCGAGCTCTTCATCCTCCGCTGCTTGGAGTGCAGGAAAAGCAGTGATCGTTACTTGACATTACTACGACTTTCAGTCGCGTTTCGGAATTGAGCTCCAGGTGTTCTAGTTTGGCGCCGGCAGCCTAGTATGTCCTAATCTGTTGCAATGTTTCGAACGTGAATCTGAAAGAATATCTGTTTGGGTAGTAAATGTGGAACTAGTAGCTAATCATAATACTAGCAACAATAGTCGAAGGCTAAGTGTGTCGCAAGGTGAGATAAATGCCAGAATTATACAGGTCGTGAACGGGCCGAAACTTTGGTCATTAGTCGGGTATGAAAGATAAGTGATGGCGGGGGTAGATGGCTTGGAAGTGTGAGAGGAAAGGATAAAGCAGGGGATATAAGTATAATAATATACAGTGGTAATGGCAATGTCGTGAAAGATGCAACGGATGATGTCTAATTGAAGCATTTGCATTTGAAGTGGGAGAAGTGCAGGAAACCCGGAACCGAAGACGGATAACAGAAAGAGGAAATATGGCGATGAAAGTTTATCTGAACAAGAAGAATTAATCCAACGATTAGGATAAGATAGGCTGCGCACCACTTGCACTTCTGGGTTGGCAATGGTCTGCCTCATGTAGGTTTCCACGTTCCACCTGTTCGTTCATGCATCTCCATATTCATGCGCTCTGCAGACCAGCTTTGCCCGGCGGCTCTTCCTAAACTTTCATCTGTTGTGGTTGCTCCCTCAATAGTCGGTGCAGGGGTCACAAAGGATGGTGGCGCCGTACTGATAAAGGAAGGTGCAGGCAGAGATGTACTGAGGTCAGACAAAGCCGGTTCTGGGGCTGTAGCAGTTCTGTCCGAAAATACTTGGGATGGCGGTGCGGAAACCGTTAGCATCGGTGGGGACTGAGAAGCTTGAGCTGGCTGAGACAGTGGCGAGGTGGGTGATGAAGAGCTGCTTTTCTCTTCTTCCTCCGTGACCGGTTGCTCTCTCTGAGTAGGTCTTGCTTGAGAGGGCAGAGGCTGACCGAACGTATAATTCTCTACCGAGGCTGAGCCTGTTCCCGTCCCACTACCACTTCTAGAATGTGTATAAGCTCGACCATCTGAAGTCGAAGAATATGACACATCTGCTTGGACATCCTCTTCTAGCCTGGCCATGGAGGAGTTTGCTCTTGAGCGTCGTCCCGGAATGGCTATATTGACGTGTTCCAGAGATTGATGTGATGCTGCACCTACGACGCTTTGCATCAGACTTTGTGCTCTACTCCTGACGGCAACCGATATCGAGGACGCGGACCCGGAATGTGAGTTATGCCTCGAGTTGCTGCCACTCCTCGATCCTGAACCAGAGGCGGACGTAGAACCGTGGCTCTGACGATGGATGCGAGCAGTCTGATGGAGATGGGAAAGCGATTGGGAGAAAGAATTACTTGCGCGATGCCGCAGAGCAACGAAGGAGGACGAACTTGTACGATGTCGCAACGACGTTCGCGGACTGGGACCTCGTGAAGAAGCACCGGAAAGAAGGCCAACTTCGTCTTCCTCTTCTCCGTCTTCATGCTCCTTCTCGTCCTCTGGTTCAGAATCTGAAGCGGTTTGTGCATCCTGAGGGATATCTTGACCAGGAGCAGGCTCATGTCTAGGCGGCACACCAAATGTCCGTGTCAGAGTGCTTTCGGCTCTGACTCTTTCCCGCTCAGCTGCTCTAGGGAATATTACTGGGCCCGCGTCGGGTGAGCTTTGTCCAGAAGGAAGAGGCACCGTTCCTGCTCTGGCGCGAGCTCTTGGGTGACGAGGAGGCATCGGTAGTCCTGCCATCACATTACCAGCAGGACCTGAACCTGAAGAGGTACCACCACGACTCATCATCGACCCGCTGCTCGTCGTGTACCGAGATCGTGGGCTATTCGAATCTGTGGATTCACGATTGCCTGTGGATTGTGTAGCTTCAGATACACGACTATGCATGGAACGATTATGCATTGAATACGAGTTGGACTGTGAATGGGAATAAGCGGCGGAGTACGCGCCAGAAGAAAGACTGTTATTCGTCCCGCCGCGCATGGGACGTCGGAATTGGAAGGGATATCTGGAGGAGACCGGATTGCCAAGACTAGACATGGAACCGGATGTGCGCGGCTCACCCGTTGCACCCTCCTCTCCCTCTTCTACGTCTGCATCTTCCTCTTCTTCCTCACCTTCACCTTCACCTTCACCTTCATCCTCTTCATCCTCTTCATCCTCGTCATCAGGACTACCACTGGATGTCGCCGCATGCCCGTTGTCACTTGCTCTAGGCGAAGGTGGGAACGGTACGGCTACACTATCCTCTGAGCTCAACTGGGCACCTTGGGCAGTAAAGGGATATGGATAACGCTCGGGTTTCTTCCCTTTACTCTCCTTCTTTCTAATCACCTGTGGGACGCGCTCTACGCTACCGGGCTTGAGCTCCGGCGGCGTCTCAGTTCGCTCAACAACTTCCACTTGGTCAGATGGCCTGCGAGAATGCCCCCCTGGACCACGGAAAAAATCATCTGAGAGCACACCTCTCTTAGTGGGATGGGAAGCTCCAGCCAAACCAACCGCAGAAAAAATTTGTTGCATATTCTCGCAAGGATACGCATCTGTCGTTCCTTGGGAAAATAGCTGGGCTTGTTCCATCATGTCTTTGCCTTTGAGAACATTATACCCGACGCCACTACCAAATCTTGGATGTTTTGGGGGGAGACAAAACTCCCAGGCTTCGATGATACGTTCTCTGGTTTCAATTCGCCAATTCCATTGCAGGAGATCGTGCTCGCGGTACTGCTCGGAGGCATCGTCAGGATGGTCAGTCGAGAAGGCAGAAGCTCGTTTTTCGGCGTCCTCTTCCTCCCAGTGGTAACGAGGGCCACAAAGTCCGGCGCATGGATGGCCTGACAAAACGAGAAGGCCGAACCTAAGAAGAGCATTAAGAACAAATTGATAGGTGACTACGGTATTTACCAACTGCACAGTAGGAGGAGCACCTTCCATCCTGTCCAAGCGACATTCGCCCAAAGAATGCCACGAGCATAATTGGTTAACGTGCCGTCAAGCTGATGGAAGAAGGTTGAATCTCTGCCAATACCGAGGTTGGCATTGTTCAACGCCACAAGCTCTGGATCCGGAGATGTAAATGCGAGCAGCAAAGCTAATGCTATCCCGGCACGAGGGAGGAGCAAGGCAACTGTAGGTAGGTTTTGTGCGTAAAATGAACAGGTTTCGGCGAGAAATGTAGTGATGGAACGAGGCCGACCCGGTGAAACGGAATCGGAACCAACATTATGCATGTCGCTGCTGGAATCCGAAGAAACATTGTTCTTGAGGGAAGAGAACCGGATATGGTATAGGAAACAGAAGTTGGTGTAAGAAGTGATGGAAACGAAATTGAACGCAGGTGAGGAAAGGTATATGGGGTAGATGAGAGGACGCTCTGACAATAGTCAAGAAAACAAATGGCCAAAAGAAGAGAACTCACTAACTCGCCACCTCCTAGCGAAAGAATATACGAGTTCGTACAGCAGAAATACGCCAAGTATCCAGAAGAGCCAGCAGGCTGCATACGCGGCGGTTGCTAGAGCCCAATTTCGACCCGAACCAGGGACACCAGGGGCTTCCGGGTTAGGAAATCTTGCAACTCTAAATAAAAACATTCCGTCAGGATCCATTTTTAGTTCCAGGAACGAACGCACTGATATAACATGAATGCCACATTGAAATCCAAAAATGTCTGCAAGGGTATGTGCATGAAAATGAAGATGCGAACGAGATAGAAGAACAACTTCATTCCCCATCCCGGACTTCTGACGAGGTCTAGGTTCAAGCCTTTAGCACGAAATCGAGGACGAAGAACGGCGGAGAAAGCGAATGGGCCTGCAACAGCAGGATCGGAAAAGACAGTGGGCGCAGTCGCTCGTGACCAAGCACGAGCGTGCATTGGACCACTTGGGACTCGCGTTTGGTCTGTAGGTTCGCGTGCTTTCTCACCGTAGTCATCGTGTAGGCTGACGATTCGTACGGAACGGGGAGTTGGCTTGCGTCCACCGATGTTCATGGGTAGGACAGGCTCTGGAGGAGCAGGTGTCTCGACAGGCAAGTTGATATTTGAAGACTGGAAAGTTGAACGTGGGGCCGGTGGAGGCGGTCTTTTCGGCAGCCAAGAAGGATAACCTTCCGAGTCTTTGGAATATCTACGATGATTAGAGGACGAAGTTGGTTGCTCTGAAGTATCAGCTTGGGGAGAGGGTGAGTTGGAAGGTGCAGGTAGATCGGTAGTGACTGATGAAGTCCGCAGAAACGAGAAGAAACGCATCGTCAGTACTGAGTCAATACGGGGTATTCAAAGTAGAAACACGATCGGTCGTCAGCTCGTCAGTGTGCTTGCAATTTTTTTTATTTTTGCGCAGTCGCGTCTGCTCGTTATGAACGTTATAGCCAGCCGAGTTCAACTTGGATAATGAACGCGCGAGCCTCGTGTTGTTGAGCTGATCCGCCTCGTGTCTTGCCTTTACAGGCGAACAGCCAGTCAACAACGGGGAAGCAGAAAGACCCACGGTTGAAAAAATAGTTCAACAAAGACTCACCTTTTTTGGGAAGTCGAACAGTCACAGGGTCACGGGGATGTCAATGGAGATAGTCTCCGCGGAATTTAAAGAGTGTTACAGAGTGTTACAGCCAAGTTTCACCTTGGTAGCTATGAAAGAATGCTTTTGAAAGAGTGTAAGGCACGGCGTGGTAGTGGTTTGCAATAAAGATGCGTTGTTGCCATGGTATTGATCTCGAAATGCGGAGAGGAGACGCTGGAGGTAACAAATTCACACGTGACTTCTAATGCCTCAGTATGCAACACATGGGGACATTCTGCGGTCCATCGCAACATATCCATGGATAAGGACTTTCAGACACTTGCTTCCGATTAGAAAACCGAAGGCATCAAGGGTGGAGAATCTTCGGCAATACAGGAACATCGTTAAGCCCTCGTTGCGCATAAAATACTGGAACGTCCTGCCAGGAGACCAGGTTCGCATACTGGGCGACAGAAAAAGTACGATATACGATGTCGTCGCCATCAGCCGCTTTCGAAATCGCGTGTGGGTCAATCCCAAGGTTAGTCAAGCTCAATACCTTGCTGTTTCTCAGAATTTGTTAGGGCCAGCCAGAAAACGAAAACGATACTCATAAAAACTTTCATTACTCTCGTTGTCAGCTGTATCTTGGAGAGTATCAGCTTCCTCCATCCACAGACTTTCCGGAGCCTCGTACATTGCCGTTCGTGTTTGCTTCTTTTTTTTCTCAATATGTTTACCTTTTTGTGTCAGCGTTTTTGCCCAACGATTAGGAACATCCGCCCCATTCTGGAGTAAAGAGGCGGGTCGGTGGAATTGGACGAGGTTTGCAACAAAAACACGACCTACCATCCCTGATTGGTTTCGTGGTCAACGCATAGCAATTCCTTGGCCCGAGTATGCGGCTCCCAGACCACCACCGCGTAAGCTATCACTTGGTTCGATACAATAGCTCAATTCAATAGCCACTGCGTACGACACTCTACCGGAACATGTCTCAGAAGTTACTTACAAGCCCCCGCCCTTCGCAGCCACGGTAGACGGTATTATCCCTAAACCGCCAACAGAGCAGGAGTACATCTTTTCATTGTACAATCCTCATCGCACTTCCCCCTTTGGTGACTCCCAGCCACCAGCCGAGCTCTATCTTACCAAAGAACTCTCAAACCCTCATTCTCGGGCAAAAAAACTTGCTCGCTGGAAGAACTTTTTGGCTAGAAAGAAAGCTCTTTTCAAAGAATTCGTTGCCGCTGAAGTCAAGTCCCTCAATGGCCGTAATGTAAGAGAGGCGACTGCTGATGCTCGATGGAAGTGGCGAGAACATCTTGCTACCGAAGAGAAGGAGCGAAGGAAGCAGCAATGGCTGGCCCGTGGAGGCGAACAGAGGTTACAGAAGAAGGAAGCACGAAAGGCGAGGAAGGAAGCGAAGAGGACGAGACGTCTCACAGAATTGACTCTTCTCGATGAGTCTCACCAAATTGTCCCTAAAGATGCCTCTGTTTAGCTAGTAATATCACGTGCCTCTCTCGCTTGCCTACTGCGATGCCTTCTTCTCCAGACGCTCTCTATCATGCAATTCCACAGGCCCCAGTTGCTGTGAATCCTGCGTTTTTTGAAGCAGAACCTGACAGGGATGACGATGTCGCTGTCCAGCCAGTTCTCGATGCTAGAACCCGACAGGTTCAGTTTATCCTCGGTTGTGCGGTGCTATTACCATGGAATGGTAGTATTCGAAAGCGTAGTACCCATTCTTAGACTCATATTTCTGCTATGTCGCTAGCCATGATTACCGCAACTCCATACTTTATCTCCAGACTAGCAAATTCGCCACTCAAATCAGCCTTCTCCTCATATTTTTCTGTGACATTCACCGCAGTAAATTTCTTAGCTCTGGCCCATGCCACAATGACCTCGAAGCAGGCTTGTACTCATCTATCTTCACCGGCTCTCAGTCTTACTTGTTCGGTTCATAGACCTCTCCCTCAGCACGTATTGTCAGATCGTTATTATGTCTGGCCGCACTAACTTTCGCTTTAACAATAAGCACTTTGGTTCCGGTACAACCAAACGTGTTTTTTGCTTTCTGCCTTCTCATTGGTATGGCGCAAGCTAGCCTTGGCTCGTATCTTCAGACGGCAGCAATCGCCATTGCTTCCGTCTTTGGTCATGCTGCAGTGCAGATATCAATGTCTGGCCAAGCCGCAGTGGCAGTCGTCGTCAGGTGCGTCGCCCAGCATCTATAATATGCGTTCCCAATTATCACCCAGCGCAGTCCAAGTATCGAGTGCTGTCATTTCCACTTGGGGTGCTGCTCCAGTCTCTGCCACTATGGAACAGGCTCCGGAAGAACGGTCCGCGTTCATATTTTTTGCATTGTCGACAGTCTTTCTTCTCATTGCAGCATACGCTCAGCGTTGGTTGACAAGGCAACCTTCTTACAGGAGTGCCGTCAAGCACCTTGAACAAGGACTCAGTGATCACGAAGAAAACAGAGGATTGGCCTCTACAGCTCGCACAAAGTTCCCAGCTTTTGACAAGACACGCGTTTTACGCGTCGCCAAAGCGAATTGGTTGTACGAGGTTGCATGTGCTTGCGTCTTCCTAGTCACTTTGGTAACGTATACATCTAGAACTTCGTTATCTTTCTAACCATTTATAGTCCGTCTTCCCCCCTATCACGACATCAATACGATCTACCAACCCTCGCACTCACCCCCTCCTTTTTTCTGCCATTCATTTCTTAGTATTCGCTTGTGGAGACTTGTACGGTCGCTATCTCTGCTCTATTCCGCGATTTATGGTTTGGTCCGCCAAACGTCTGGTAACACTGTCGTTGATGCGCACCTGCTTTGTTCCATTGTTCTTGATGTGTAATGTGCAGCCTTCTTCATCCACCGTTTCACTTCCAGTTTCTCCCATTATCAATTCTGACTGGCTCTTCATGCTCATATTGTTCCTCTTTGCTACAAGCAATGGATATGTCTCCAGCATGTGCATGATGTCTGCACCATCACTAGATCATAACCCTCGCTTGCATGGGAGGAGAGATGATGTTGACATTGCTGCCACTGTCGCTGGCTTTTCCTTAGTAGGGGGGCTAGCACTCGGGAGTATGGCATCTTTTGTGGTTAGAGGCCTTGTCTGCTCCTGCAATCCGTTTTATGAATAAACATCATTGTAAAGTAGCCTATGATAAATCAACAATGTTATAATTATAGAAACCAGAATGGAGACCGTAAGATACAGAATGGGAGCAAGATCTGATAGCTCGTTAGAAAGGCGAAGTCGTAAAGGCATGCGTAGAGGATAGAAAGGCGAAATTTTATCTGGTAGTGAGCAGCATTGGCTGCCACACTCCGTACGACACTTCCTCTAAATGATGCAATTCCACACAATCGAAGGGAACAGGAATAATGTTGGATTGAAGGTAGTGCACACAAGCGCGAGCCACTCTTCTGGCTAGTGTTTGCAGACTGATGTGGCCGTCGTACGTGTCGAGTGGAACATCATAAGTGAGCGAAGGGTACCCGGACCACTGAACAAGACATGTTAGCACTTGAAAGTCGATTCTAGGAGATGATGTACCTTCACTTTCAGATAAATCGATCCTCTCCGGTTTGCATGCAGGTCATGAATAGTATAGGCTTCATTCGAAGACAATCTGATATGGCCTTGGGCCTCCGCCAGAGAGACGCCAGCCATGAACGAGCCCTTGTGTTTGAACTTGATGTGCATAGCAGGAGCACCCGTAGGACGATAGCCCGCCCCATCTATCAGAGTGGGATGACTACTAAACGACACAGTCGAATGACGACGTTGACGAGGACGAATCATCGGGGTCATCGGGGTGGACATCCTTCCATCGAAATAACCACCATCCCGGATCGCAACATCATCGAATGCTACGGAAAGGCAAGAAATATGGCATTGGGCAAAATATGATGAACGAGCTTACAAGGAGCACTCAGATGACTCATAGGCAAAGGTGCTGTTTGTGGCCCATAAATGGGGTAAGAGGGGCGTGGATACTAGGGAATATGTTGAATTGGGCCTCTCGTAGGGAGAAAACACACGTTATCTAGCATTGGATCGCCAAACATCTGGTTTTGGTCATAAGAATACGCCTGGTTGGGATAGCTAAGAGATTGTCGGCGAGACATGCTGCGAGACATGCTGCGAGACATGCTACGGCCGAAGCCATCGTAAGAATCGTATGGGGGGTAGGTCAAGGCCATGGTGGCATGTGGAGAGAGAGAGGGAAAGGCCAGAATCCGGATGTTCAGTATTTATATTGGCCATCACGCAGTGTACAATGAGACCGATTCTTTCCCATGCGAAGAACGTGCCTCGCGGACAGGTCGAGGCTTCGATCACTGTTACAAACCAATGCAGATACGAGACCAAAAGTCGACGAAACTGAGCCTAGGACGCTGTAGATGAGGTTATATACGATTTGGCGCTTACACCACGAGGAAATGCGGAATCAGCACGGAACTTGTCTGCGGGGTGCTACTGCCTTGAGGTTGGATCAGATGAGCTGTTGCCTTCATGTAATAGTGCCCTGCGACACAAGACCTTTTGTCGAGCAAAGTTGCAGCACTAGTACTTAGGTGTGCAACAGCGAGCAACTTGCTTTAGGTCGACTCGGAACCCAAAAAGGACGGTCTTCTGCCGGTGATTTTGAGCAAAGCTTTACGAGTTCAGTCGACCTCGATGAATCACGCCAGCTGTGATAGTGGCCAAAGATTAGTGTTTGAACAGAACTCGGGAGTTCGCTCCTTCCTCTGCATGGAGTTGATATAGGTCCAATTTTAGCAGATCCTTATCCACTATCGCGAAGGAAAGTCGTAAGGACGTTATAGCAGAGCTCAAGACCAAACAATTATGTAATCATCTCTGGTCGTTATGGTACGAATTCGATCAATCGAGTCAAAAAGGAACGCTGTGACATTGACACTTCGCTTTTATCGTCATGAAGGAGTCCAAACTCAAGCTTCCAGAGAATGAAGAAGAATTTGTGCTCGCTGTACGCGGGCTTCCGTACCACAAGCGAGACAGTTTTGCTGCGCAGCTTGCTCGACAGCATTACCACAACCCAAAGCTACTCACCTTGATCAAGGAACTCCTTCTTACAACCCCACTCTCTACCAGAGTTCCTTTTCCCAAGAAAAATGATTCCGATCCTGATGAGGTCGACCTCAAATTCCCCCAAAGCACAGCTTCGAAACGGTTTGCTTTCCAAACACAATTTAGGAGAGAACTGACATCAGTTCAATAACAGATTTGTTGAACGTAACCTGGCCTTGACTATGGCCATCACTTTAGGAGAACCTGCACTGCCAGTCTTCTTGGATGCCCTCACCCATCCTTCAACAGCAGGTAGATCAAAGGTCATTGATCCCGCCGTGAATTTCGCTTCTGACGACGTCTTGTTTGACCTCTATCCACGATGCGTACCCTCGGTTCAATCTGAGCTTCGAGCAAGCATAGTTCGCGCTGCTCGTGATGACTTATTGCGCAGACTGGGGTTCACCGCAACGTCGACCAAGACTTCCATGGAGCCGCCAGTGGTCACCAAGTTGGAGGATTCTTTGCGGAACGCGGAAGAGCACAAACGAAGCTCTATTTGGGCAAAGGCGTCGTACGTTCACTTTTGTGACCATGTCGAGACAGTTAAAGCCATCGCAGTTTAGATTCAATTTGGCCTCACCATCATCTAAGGGACCCGAAATTTATCAATCCCGACTCTCCTCTTGACCTGACAGACAAGATATTCCAATTAGCTGAACAGTTCCCCCCTCGCCGCTCTCCTCCTTCCGCTTCGTCTCCTTATCAGCTCGCAAGTCCTATTGAAAAACGATGTCTTTCATTCTTGAAAAAAGACTTGACACGGACCCTTTCATTGATCAGCAGGTTCTGCTATACAAATGACTCGGGACAATATCGCCTTTCTCTACCTGCTACTTTCATGGAGGGTAGAGCATCGCGGAGATTCTGGCATACCCTACCCCTGGATGTACAGCAATCAACTGTGGAACCCTTCATCATCAGTTTGATGGAGAAAGACCATAGGGCTCTGCTCCGTAATCGCCAGTTGCAGAATGCAAACCTTTTGGCAGAACTTCGTTGGCCAGTGGTGTCAAGTATAGCCAATAAAGCTATAGACTATCTCAAAGGGGCCACTGATCAGGACGGAGAGCGCAAGAATATAGTCAGCTTCGTTCTCAGTGCTCTCGAGACCCTACAGCTTCGTCTCTCTGCGGTGGCTCGCGTGACCAATAAACGCGAAATACAGGAATCGATAGAGCAGGCAGCAGCTGGTATGCTCGCAGAAGCAGTTAAACGATTTCTTGCTTCCTTGACTCAAACTGAAAAGTCGGATGAGTCGATTGTTCAGGCCCTTCAATCAGTTCTCGTAGGGCCAACTCTCAAAATTGCGGATCAATATCAAATACTTGCAAGAATATTGTACAACAACGTTCAAGGTGTTTTTGCGATGGATCAAATCTCGCGACATACTCTACAAGATATGACAACCATGTTTCTGGGCGCCTTGAAACCAAAAACACCAACCATATTTGATATTCCGGATAATGGCATCGCCCATCCATACTCCAATTTGCCGAGTACTCAAAATGATGACATCTTCCAGCTCATCGTCAATGGCTGGCCTCCAAAAGATCATCTGCGCTTGTATCGGAACATAGTCAAGCTTCTGTCCCGGGAGCAGCAGGAGCACGTCTGGTCATCTTTGAACGATGTGGATTATTTCATTGACGCACTCTATTCCATCAAACCGAACGATCATCATTCGCAGAGCCTTGCGCTGGGTGCTCTTGAAGATCTCGCACCTTCTCCTGCATCACGCCATTCAATCATCAGTGCGGCCATCTCTCACCCCAATAGCTCAGATCTTTTTCCCAGACTTTACGCTCTTGCTGATATAACAGACAAGACTATACGATCCTCACTACACCAACAGACCTACACCCGTCTTTTTGACGATCGCTTGGATGTCTACACAACTCTTATCGAGGCAACTCTGGCATCCAGAAGCATCCCAGTATTCATTGAAACTATGAACTTCCTTATTCCGAGGATCAAGAACGAGATTCCTCCCGACATATCGCGGTTACCTTACTTGTTTGGTCAGGTTGCAGACATCGTTGATATGTTCAAATCGGCGTCCGAAACTGAAGCGTCGCAAATAGCAACGCTGTATCTGAATTGGGAGAAACAAAACAATGAAGCTATATCAGCTGTGAGTCCATTCGTAATATTCAAACAGCTCTGAATCTTGGCAGGTACCTGCCATCTCTTCTCATATCCACAACATTGTAGCCAGCTGTTTCGCTATCTTTTGCGGAACTCCCTCCAGCGCCTTCTTTCAGATGGCATTGGAGCTTTTATGGGTTCGATACCTCAATGACTATGGTCTTTCCAAGGCACGCGACCAATATGTCACCATCTTCCCAAACGGTAGCTTCGACCGCCGAGACGAATCCGATGAGCTAGCGTTCCGCAAGTTTATCCTGTCCGCGACGGACAAGGATTGTGTTCTTGGATACTGGAGGATCCGAGACGAAGTGGAGTACGTGAATGCCATGTATCAACGTCATCAGAAGATTTTCGGGCAGCAGTCCTTCGAATCAGCTTCCGCATACTCTTCTTTCGTACAAACCATGCTTTCTTGCCTTGGAATTAGGTGGTCAAAGGTTCCTTTATTAGTCAAATACGTCGATACGCAGATGAGCAACATTCGTGCTGCTGCAGGAACTGCGGACTCTCCAGCTGACTGGACCAAGGGCCCCGTCAAAGATTCGGTCGCATTTTTCATGCGGTTGAGGCGACTGTACAGTTCCTCTGTCATCAAAGAAAACCCACCTGCATGGTGGCGCGAATTCAGAGAACTCAGATTACTATCGAGCCTAGCCATGGAAGAAGTGGGATTGCGTAGATCGGAATGTGTTGATGAGACGGGGTCACTTGACCACCACAAACTGAACGCCTTGGTCGAGCACCTTCTACAAATTCACAGAACGGCGTGTTATATTCCATTTGTCTCTCGTCACATCATGGACAAGCGACAGGATCTTCTTCTTGACATATATATCACCGACGGTTCCAATGGTGTTTTCAACAATAACACTGGCGATGACCCTATAGTACCTCCTGACTGGGACTTCGTGGACGCCTCGCGATTTTTCCCTCGTCAGTGCGAAGTTTTCGCTTCAGTCTTTCAGCGTATCATACACTCTGATGAGTTTCCACTCCGAACTAGAGTCAAGGCCACGGAAAAGTATACCAAACTGCCAACTACCGCTATCCATGAGTTGGCACAGCTTCTAAAAGAGGATCTGAGTCCCAGGATATCGGAAGCGATTTTGATGTTCCTGCCCCGCTTGGACGAGCCAGCTGCCGGGATTCAGTTTCTTCTTGCGCCAGTTATTCTCGATGGTGATCTCGCGCGGACTGCAATTTATTCTGTCAAACGGTCATTAGAGCACATACCGACCGCATCGATTTCCGACTTGTTGGAGTCCACCTTCACAACAGATGGAAAAATCAGACCATTGCGGATCACAGTTTTCAAGGAGCTTGTGCGCATTGCGTCTGGATATATCGACCATCCGCAAATACAGAGCCTGATGACTAAGTTATGGAACAGAAAACTGCATCCAGATGGTGAGTAGTATTCACATCGTTGCATAAGTTTTTGACAGCATTTCAGTTCGCATTGCATTATTGCAGTCGATCCTTCCAACGCTTGGTTCAGCCCAGCAAGATATGGCGTGGACAATCATAGAAGATGTACTTTCACGGGAAGGGCTGCTACTGGATGACACACCTTTGGTTCTCCTTGCTGTTGCCCCAGAAGTCATTGAAGAGTGCATCAGCGATGTTCGGGTCCCGGTGATACAGCAATCTGAAGTTCTACTGGACATGGCCACCGTAAAAATCCCGACAGCGCATTGCGAGAGCTTTGTAGACCGCATCTTATGGCCCCTCGCAAGAATCAAATGCAGTCCTTCTCTTTCATCCTCTTTGGATAAGAAGCAGAAGGCTGACTTGCTTCATCGACTCCGATCGATCCGCAGAGATGCATACAGAGTAACATTTACCCGATTTCTCTCAGCTAAAAACGCCCGGCAGCTCGCTGAGCGAGTGGTCCAAGATTTGATGACATTGCGAGACTTGACACCCGATGACATACACGCGGCACACGTTGAGCAGCTAGACGACGAGGCTCTTTTCCACTATCTCGTGTCCTGTATTGGTCTATGCGTTGCCAGGGATGACAAGTGCTGGCCACAGCTCCTTTGGGTCATTGATGAACTTGCATCTGATGTTGCAGAGATGGGCAATGACCCGACACCGAAAGGTCTGAAGAGCATGGACCGACTGAGGGGTCTTGACTTTGGAAATAACTTTTTGTTCGATTGGTCCGATGATGTTCGCGAGCGTGTCACCAGAGATCGAATGTCGATTCTTCAGCCTCTGCAAACTCACGGCATACTGGACTTGTTTGCTGGGGTTGCGTACTCGCGTCGTTTCCGACTATTCGCCAGCAATGTTGCACGAGCCTCTAAGCAGATAGGTTCTGATACTGAAGTCAACAAAGAGGCACGGCAACTCCTTGTTGAGATAGTCAGACTCTCGCAAAGCCTGCAATTTGACAGTAACGAGGTCGCCAGGCGCCTAGAGGAGTTGTTGTCAGCTGTGAAAGGTCTCTCGACCCGGACAGCTCTCTGTGAAGAAATACTTGCTGGTAATCATCATGTGGCCGAGGCTCCCTGGGCAAATATGATGAAGCTTGTTACATTGCAACAGATGGCGGAATGTACAATCAAATATGCCCTCCAGCTCGATAGCTTCCATAAAGAAATAGCCTTACAGCACCCAGCATTTTATGAAAATCACTGGAAAGAAATCGACGACCTGATTCGCAATATCATGCATAAAACATCGGAGAGGAACAGCTTGTTGAGCTTAGCGGAGGCGTTCGACGCTCTGATACCCTCTATATTGGAGCGGTGGACTGGTCGTTGTGAACAACAGATGCTTCAAAAGTTGGCCGACAGGCACTCTGGCAGGCTTTGTGTCTTCGCGCCCGATTGGATACAGAAGACCATTCACTCTGCGTTGGTGGAATCAGAAGTACAGCAAGCAATGAAAACTGTTACCCTCCTTTTCCAGACCGTCGCACCAACGCGTCATCTAGCATCTTATCCATGTTGTCTACTTTCCGAAGCCATATATTTAGGGGACTTTCTAACACTGGATTTATCTGAATTCTCGTCTGGCCGTCAACGGATATATAGCCTCACATTCCCGTACTTTCTGGGCAAGGATAGCAGTGGAGGTGACATGGAAGATCGCAGTGCGAAAGCAACTATCTCTGGGTTGCAGGAGTTATATGATTCTTGGAAAGCAAAGAACGCAGAGCTGTTCAAGAGAAAGAGCGCAGTTGCATCTGCCGCATCGTATTCTGCCTCGTGTGCCCTCCAAGTTGTGCTCCGCATCTACGAATCACATCCTAAACTGACAATTGCCAATCCATCGTTATTCCTTTCGTGCCTGTGCCTGTCGTTGAGCGATGCGGAGCTGTATGCGCACTCCTCGAGGCTCCTCGATTCTCTGCAAGTTGCGTTGACTCCTGCTCGCGAAGGTGATAGCGGGAAAAAGTGGGGCTGGGTTCCACCACCAGAGCTAGCACTGTCGTTTGCACGAGAGCTACTGACAAATCTTGCCGAAGATGTTTCGGAGGCCGTCTTAGATGGCGATTTTGCGATAGGAGTCATCAGGTCCAAAGAAAAAGGTGTTGAACTGTTGTTCTGGTGGGTCCGTACCTTCTTGCAGACATGCTACGATCCTGATTCAACGGATCGGGCGGTATTCGTGAATGCGGAGGGGAAGGACCGATTGTTGGAGATTTATGAAGAGTTGAGGATGGTTTCTTGTCGGAGCACAGAGGGCAAAGTACGAAGGGCGGCGCTTAGACTGCCGAAAGCCCAAGACTTGTAAATTGTACATACACGAAAACGTCATTTTACACGAGGCTTGCAGGGCAACCTGAAAAGGCAGGTCGTCGGGTATAATCTGAGATCTCACGAAGCTTGTCCTTTTCTATCATGTCTGAGGAGATTACTGTGAGTGGGCTAGCCAACTCGTCTGTGCGTGTACTGACGGTGTGCTTAGCCTGGTGACATTGTAGCTGTGAAGAGCAATTTTGGCGAAAGACAGGAAGCTCTGGTCATTGGATCGTCGTACGACTATGCGGTAGGTGTTTGCAGGATAGCGTGGGTGTCTGACAAGCTGTAGGGCCGACAAGTGCTGCAACTGCGCATGGATGGACACGCAGGCTATCGAATACAGACTCTGTGCGTCTCTTGGCTCAAGCACGAACGAAATTCTGATACTTTCAAGGGATCCGACTAACAGTGTCATAGTCAGGCGGACGATTTCTTACATGCATCCGGTAGAAAAGAGACATCGCATAGAACGGGTCGTGTTTTGGTAGACTTGTTTGTTTATTGTTGCCGTTTGTTTGTGCATGATCTGAACACGACTTTTGCGCGTCGCCGATCCAACCAAGTTTCTGCGCGATGCCACCGTCGAAAATCAATTGCGAGCCGCTGTGCCAGTTTAGCGAAAGGTATTCTTTACTTTAACTCCAGCATCCAGTCTATAACCGCGTCAGACTCTTCTTCACAACATTTCCCCATCCACCACCGTCGCCCGCTGCGATCAACAAGCTCGCGCTTCTTCCGGGAAACGAGCCACCTTTGCGTCCAGGTTCTGTTCCTCATGGCTCAGCGACCTACCACTACTTCACAATCGATGATCGTCTTCTCTATTTCTCCTTCTTCAAGGACTGGGGTCCACTCAACATTGCGATGGTTTACAAGGCCTGCATTCTCATTCACGAGCTTCTCGAAGTCCGCAGCTTATTTTTGATATTGGAAGTTGCTCATACGACCACAGGAACTCGCACCACCGCAGAGGATTGTCCTCTATTCCTCAAACGAACCCACCAAGAAGGCAAACGCTGCTCTGATCATCGCTCTCTATGCGGTGAGTTCTCTCGGTTGTTCTCATTATCTAAGCCGACTTTTCTCCCCAGATGATAGTTCAGCATCGCGCTCCCTGGGAAGCCTTCCAACCGATTGCCGAAATGGAATTCATTCCCTTCCGGGACGCGGGTCGCGGCCCATCAGACTTTAACCTCAATGTCCAGGACTGTCTCTGGGGTATTTGGAAAGCTATTCAGAACGGTCTCTGTGATATGAACGAGTTTGATGTCGAAGAATACGAGTACTACGAAAAGGTCGAAAACGGCGATTGGAACTGGATATCACCTCATTTCGTTGCTTTCGCTTCTCCGGTGGATCCCTATTGGATCAAGAGCCAAAAAGAGAAGGAAAACGCAAGAACTACTCCTACTCCTTCCTCCAAACCTTCATCTTCCAACAACAATGTCGCATTGCAACGCAAACTCCCAGTCCCATTCCTCAACTGTCTGGACTACTTCGAGAAGCGCAACATCAAATTGGTCATTCGTTTAAACCATCATCTATATGACCGTAATACCTTCATCGAGCGTGGCATAAATCACATGGAGCTCTACTTTGACGACGGAACTAATCCGACCGACGAGATCGTCCGCACGTTTTTGGACGTGGCTGATCGAGTCGTCCAAAGTGGGGGAGTCGTCGCCGTTCACGTAAATCTGGTGTTCCTTTCCTTGCCTTACTTTTTAACAAGTTTCTAGTGCAAAGCTGGGCTCGGACGTACAGGCACCCTGATTGGGGCCTACTTGATCTGGAAATATGGCTTCACGGCCAATGAAGCAATCGCGTTTATGCGTATTGTTCGCCCTGGCTGCGTGGTCGGTCCACAGCAACAATATATATACCTCAAACAGCTCGAGTGGTCCAAATGGGCTGCTGTAGATGAAATACGCAAGCAACAGGAAGCTGCAACTATCGCCAAGACTCCAGTTATCGTTGCCCCTGCCACACCACCCGCAGACACAGACGACGATGTCCCTTCCAGATCACATTCAACTCCTTCACTTTCTGGCTTGAGATTGCCCTTGGTTCCACCAGTAACTCCTAGTCGACATGTGGCGGCTGCCGCAGCTAAGGCGCGAGCGATCGCGACACCTGGCCAACCTCGGAAGTCACCGAAACGAGCGGCCCAAGACTCGGACGAAGAAGATGAAGAGGGGGATGTCTTGCCCGCTCTGGTTGCACCTGTCCGAAACAAACCTAGACCCGTTAAGACGACAGGTTCGAAAGCCGCGTCAGAACAGCGTCCTACTAGAGTCACACGCTCTGCCGCTATTGCTCGCAAGCCTCCTGCGTCACCGACCAAGGCTACTCAGGGGCCAAACAAGATTCCACGGTTGGCTACCACCAAAACGCCTGCAGCTGCCAAAGCGGTCGTGGCAGCTCAACAGGGCACTACAATTCGGCGAGCACAGCCAGCACCAGCTCCAACGCCTTCTAGGTTACCGACGCTTGCAAAACGCATAAATCAAACATCGACGCTGACAGAGGTTGCAGCAGCAGTGACTCTCAACAAAGGAGTACCTTCTTCGGACTGGACGACTAACAATGTATCTGCCGTAGTCGTTCCTGGGACGGAATCTCAGCGCCCAGGCCTGCGAAAGGTAAGGCGAAGACGCAGCAGTTTCAGTTCTGCGGATGTTGTCGTGTAAAGGACATTGTTGTCAATCGTTTTATTGCTATCGTCGACGCGTTCTGTATCTAATATTCTGATTTGCCTCGCTTGTGCATAGCATAAACCCCCATTCCCCCAACCTGCCATTTTTATCTATGTCTTTCGCAGCATGATCTTAATACATATAAAGCTGGCCTCTACACTGAATACTTGTGAACGCATTCAAAGAACCAACGTAGATCTTCGGGATCAACTCCAGGTGTGATCCCATGTCCCAGGTTCACAATCCAACCCCGCGCTCCTCGAAAATCATGACACATCCTTTTCACTGCTTGTTCGATGGCTTCTTTACCACCATACAATAGATTGGGGTCCATGTTTCCCTGTAGGGAGACTCTACCTTCGACCAACAGAATGGCCTGGCTTGGTTCGATGCACCAATCAAGTCCCAAAACATCGTAGCCGGCATCCTTGGAGAGAAGAGGAAGAGATTGATTGGCACTTTTGGCGAACAATGTCATGGGAGGGACTGGTATGCTTTCTGCTTCAAGCTGGGTCCGGACTTGAGAAGAAATGTGCTTGAGACTGGGATACGAAAATTGTTTGAAATGATGTGGTGATAGCTCTCCTGCCCATGAATCAAAGACTTGAAGAAGCTATGGGTATGTAAGGAACTGTCCCAGCTCAAAAAGAACCGTACTTGTGCTCCAGCCTTTACTTGACCTACGAGAAAATCAACGCAGACATCAGCTATTCGCATGAGCAATTCTAGTGACTCTGTTGGGTACTTGAATAACCACGTCTTGGCTTTCTGAAATGTTTTGCTTCCGCCACCTTCGATCATGTACGCGAAGAGCGTCCACGGAGCACCACAAAATCCGATCAGAGGAACCTCTCCATCAAGCTCCTTTCTAGTTTGTGTAATGGCGTCAAACACGTACTTCAGCTCTTTGTTAACGTCAACTTTGGGAGATAGCTTGGACACGTCCTCGGGCGTGACCAATGGTTCAGGGAAGTGCGGGCCTGGATTCATGAGGACCTCCATGCCCATCGCCTGTGGAATGACCAAGATGTCACTGAAGATTATGGATGCATCGATCAAGCCGGTGTATCGACGTATAGGTTGCAAGGTGATCTCGGTGGCGAGGGCAGGAGTACGACAGATTTCGAAAAACTCATGCGATTGGCGGACTTGTCGAAATTCTAAGCGGAATTTCAGTTATTTTGTGAATTCCTAAGGGATCTCAACCTGGTAGATACCGTCCTGCCTGACGCATAATCCAGACGGGTGGACGATCGACCTTTTCTCCTGCATCATGATGATTGATTATCATGTACAGAGGCTTCCGCACGAAACTCACCACGCGCAGCTCGCAGCAGGCGGTCGTTCTTAAGAGGTGGAAAGTCGTGATTCATGATGGTTCACGAGTGAAAATACTTGACTGCCTTTTTGACGGATTTCGGGATAACTTGAGAAACTCAAGATCGTGGAGACCGGCAACTCGACAGTTTTCCCACGTATGGACGCGTTCGTATCATGACCATCTCAACTCCGACTCAGCTTGTCGACGAGTAAGAACGCTGCTGGGCTGGCTAATGGCTCAATTTTCGACTCTAGATTCAAAAAGTCTGGGGAATTTGATAGACTACGGCGGGAACTGCTCACAGAGTTCCAGCAGAGCGCAAGTTGGCATCTTGTGTTGCATGCAGCCTCTCACGGACTCGAAGGAAGGCTTCCATGCATTCAAAGATCGTATCGACCAAATTGTGAAGGACCGTATGGCCGATTCTGAAGACAAATTCACAAACATGCCTCAAGATTCTATCCATCGGGAACTGATGCAAGAAATAGACCGGTACACAACACGTCCCCCACTTCTTGTTTCGCAGTAACGAGAGATGTAGCTTTCCAGTAATTGAACGCGCTATTGCCGAAGTCCAAACATTCTCAGATCCGACTTTTTCTGAAGGCATTCGCACTTCTGTGCAAAAGATCCTTCGAGAAGACGCCGATCAAATATCCCAGGCCAATCACACAGATAGTTCGTGTCTGAGCAAGTTCGAGATGACATTCACTCTTTTCCAGGTGCAGAAGCAGAGGATGTCAAAACAAATGCAGAGCCAAATTCAAAGTAGTTGTCTTTATCATTTCACTTTCCTCCATAAATACAACACTAGGTCGATAGCGAACGACGGCCCCCCAAAAGCAGGTCAAGATGAATAAATAATCCTATCCGATGGATTTGTTACGAGAGTTCCTCAGAAAGAATGAGCGTTACGGCCTTTTGCGAACGGGGTTTGATGCTACATTTGAAAGGCAACGGATGACTGTATTGACTATCAAACTCGTTCGTAATGTGTGCCCTGTTTCACGCACCTTATTGTACCAGTTGTGTTGTCGTGAACAGGCTCAATTACGATACCGTTCTCGATCGCTTTCGTGATGTCAAAGACTGCCAAAGACATCGCACAAGAAATGAACACAGAAGCATCTGCTAGGTGCAAGCCTAAAAAAGATGTAGCACGCCACAATAAACGGACATGAGAAACAAAATCTACCTGGACAGATGCTGGAAAAGCGCGGAGCCACAAAGTAAGGATACTGGATGGACAAGAGCTACACACGACTTACCGTCTTCCGAAGCCAAAACAAAATTGGCGGGGGTCTGGTTCAGCAGGCTTTCCCTCGGACGAAAAAAAACGGTCTGGATTGAAAACCATTGGATCCTTGTATGTTCTCGGATCATGAGTCAGTTTCCTGTTTAATAGTCAACTTGTACCGCATAAAACCGTACTTTACGCACCAGATATTGGGAAAAACGAGAGACCCTTTTGGGATGAAGTAACCTTCATGAACATCATCTTGCGTCGCCCGGTGAGGAACCGCTGACAGAATTAAGAACCAGCATCCAGACAATAACATTGCTAGTTACCCATCGGAACCACAGAATTCCAGCGAAAAACTTCCTTCACTAGTGCGTCAAGGTATGGTAAATCCGGGCGGTCGTTAAAGCTTGGGAGGCGGTCATTGCCTACAATACGATCAATTTCAGCCTGCGCCTTTTGGGCAGCTTTGGGGAAAAGAGTGACAGCGAGAAAGAAGGAATAGATTGCTGAAACAGTCTACGATTATAAGCATCGAAGTTTGGAACAAAGATTGTGAACGTACAGTGTCTGCCGCGCCTGAGACAAGAGTAAGAAAAGGTGGTTAAATAGGAATTAAGACTCACCGCTGTAGAGAGATGTAGCTGACCTAAAGAAAAATATTAATTCCCGCGGGGGCTCAGTGATATTTGACTTAAGCATACCATTTCAAGTCAAATTCTTCTTCGACGCTGAGCTGTTTGCTTTCAAGCATAGATGAAGTAAAGGAGACGGGTGCAGTGCCTGCTGCCTGAAAGAGTTCAGTGACTCAGGCCAGTTGTGCCTACTATTTATCAAACCATTTGTTGTTTGACATAATTGTATGGTTGTTCAACCAACTCAGCGAGAGTTGCTGCCCATATTTGAGATGTTTTCTTAAATCCAGCGCCGGGAAACCAATCAGGTAGATGACGTACTGCGACAAACGTTGTAGTCAGCAGGGGATGTGCAACACACACTTACAGACAGGGAGGACATCCACTAAAAATTTACCGGGAGAGGTCGCGAGTGAGAACTGCTCTGTAGCTGTGTCGGCAAGCGCCACAAACGGGTCATCGCTCTCTTTGACCTCGTACCCGTGAGAAATACGAAGGATGATAGCACCGGCGGTCCTTCGAAAGGATTGAGATCTAGAGAACAAGCAGACATGGTAACTTACTTCCGAACGTGAGTAGAAAGATCTCCAGGCTTTGCTAAAACCCTTCGCAAGAACCGACGCGTCTCCAGTTCCTCCGCAGGTAAGTATTGTTTCATGGTCGATTGTGTACCGATTAAATTATGGAATAGTTTTCGATAACGACGAAAGCGTTCGCCGTAGGGAAGAAGGGCAAGCGTGTTCTTCCACCCGACTAACTCGCCGCCCATGGTGAGCGTTGGCCTATCACTGTAAATCGAGCTTTTGCGATCCAGCATAGACATAGTGGCTTCGGCAGAGTTCAGAATAACCAAAGTTTGTCCAAGTACGGTGACAGAGCAGATATCGCCTTGCAAAGATGAGAACCAATAGACGGAAGGTATGGAGATGCTGACCGTACATCTCACCCCATTGAGCAAAGGTGAACCATTCCTTCTCAGAAGGCATGTCGAGCACATTTCCTATGACGGGGAGGCCTGTCCCCGGGCTCAACTTTTAGAAATTGTGAACAAAAGAAACATACCTTTGGGGCCAGGGGGTAGCGAGAGAGGACGCCGCCTTGTTACAAGGCTTCGGAGAATGCAGAGTGTCCATAGTGCAAAAATAACGTCGAGGATATAGTAACCAGTCATGAAGCGAGTCAAGAAAAGAACGTAGAGGTAGCAATGATACCGAAAAAATGAAACAGTAATGGCCTTTTAAAGGCTGATCGCGGAGTGAAATCGTTTCAAGCTTCTTGATGATTTTAGCATTCTTATTACGGACTTGAATACAGGCTGGTAGAATTCCGCGGTTATCGTTACCAAGCTTTGCCGCGTGGTGGTCCGCTATTGGATATTGAACCGGTTCTAGTGGGTAAGGCGCTTGGTTCGAATGTATCGTAGTGCGGCCAAAACAGGCTAAGACCACCTCGAACGGAGGGGAGATTGACAACAGAGCTGAAGTCGGAATTAACGGGAGCTCATGGAGCAGGCAAGTGAATCAAAGGAGGAAGAAACTCAGGCTGTCCAACGTGGCTTGCCTCGAGAGTTGAAATCAGATGGTGCTTTCACGAGGCAGCCAAGAGCCTTTCGGAGCAAATTGGCCCGCTCGCGACTTGATCTGCAAAGTTCCTTCACATCTGGACCTTGATTTCGTGTTTTATTCCAGCGTCCAAACTTCGTCTGAGTTGTCCAAATAAGACCAAAGATTTTACAAGACATCCTTCCAGTTCAAACTGGCATAAACGAAGCATAACAAATCCTATCCGTATCCTCATTCATTCATTCTCCATCTCGTTACTGTATGACTTTTCTGACGACTGCATAGATCTCGAAAACATGCCCGCCGATATGCTAGACGGTGTTGGGACAAGAGAGGGCAAGATACCCACCTCTACTTCGTGATTGATTTCGTCTCGCACAAACTCCTGAGTCGTGTCGATTTTGATTGATATGTTAGTCTGGCGGGGCTGACAGCCAATGAAACAAAAGAAGACAAAACTATTGGACACACATTGGTAGACGCATTGCGACGGGGAGATTTTGACAGCGTTTGAAGGGATAATGAGATGTCGCCGGTATCGTCTGTCAATCCACGTAGACTTTTCCTTGCATTTAAAGTGGCTAGAACCGAGTTTGAATACACTTCGTGCGTATTAACCACATCAGCAGTCAAGCACCGAAAACCACCTACATCTTCCCAGACTAAAGTAGAAGGCAACATAGATGAGAGTATCGGCCCAGACTATAATCTTTCAGAGCATTCATTATCAAGTTGGTTCGGCGTAAAAAGAGATCAGACTTACGGATATCAGGGAAGCAATAGCACACACGCTTGTCAGTAGGCCAGTGCTGACGCTAAATAATATCTATTCGCGATGAGTCCGGAAATTGTATGTATCTCAGACTCACCAATTTGCTAATCATGGTATCGGACCTGATGCATAAGCGCTTGAGAAATGTCGAGTGCAATAACTTACTTTTTGAAACCGGTTCTAGAGCGATGCAGGAAAAAGAATAGCCCGGCCGCGATCATCACATCAGCAACAGCGCCCAGGACGTTAACAGTCATTGACAATCCCTGTGTATTTTGTCAATCCTAGACCTCGTAGAATGAGTACATAGACGGACCTTCAACTGCGTCAAATCTTTCCAAGTGATCAACTTCATCCTAGACGTCTACGTTAACACAAGGTGAGATGCATGTCCAGAGCTCACGATCGTATAGTGAATGCTAAGGAAGTAGTCAGATGAGGAACAGAACATGGCGCGAGTTTACACACCAACAGAACAAGCTGCGAAAAGGAGGCAGTGGTTCAGCAACAATAATGACCTTGATAATGAACCGACCGAATTCGGCCAGTACCAACGCGGTCTGTTTGCAATGAGATGGGTCAAGACTTGAAATGATACTTACAACGATGCTAGTCAATGTAACGTTCCTGTTACTCACTAGGCCGGTGAAATTAGAGCAGTGGGGTTCTGCGAAAAAAGGTAACATACGACGCCACACCCTCAGTGCCAAAAAGCTGCGAATCGATAAGCCTGTACAGGGGTCACCATCTGTATTTTTTTTACCTTTGGACGAGAAGTCCAACTAAACCCTGCAAAGTTTCAGAGAAGAAAGAGCGGGGCTTCAAGAGAACTCACATTGAAGAGCACTTCAAGCTTCAATAACGCAGTTATCAGAATAGAGATCGGCCAATAGTTGAGAGAACCAACCAGGATGCTCCTATACAGTATTGACTAACTGAACTAAGAAATGAAGAAAATAGACGTACCAGACTAGATCTCCTAGCTTGTCAGGGTTGCTGTAGTTGGTAACGACGTAGAAGTAAACTGAATGCTTGAGTCTGGCACAATCTTGATGTCGTGGTCAGGGTTTACCAGTATGCGAAATCAAAGCTTGGTGTATGGTATCGAATAACCAGATTGTAGCGACCTTGAGTATGTGGGTATTCTTCTCCACGGCACCGATTCAAAACTTACGAGGAGTTTTATGTACCAGACGTCCTATGAAGCGCATTGGAAAGCACTAAACTTGAAAAACAAACATACCATCGGATAACGGTGGAAGTAGTACCAAGTTTGTACGCATGATACTAGAGGGGCGATCAAGGGTTGCTGTTCTGCGCTAACAAGTGACCTACCTCCATATAAGCTGAACCGATGGTCATGACAGGAATAAGTTGGAGGTAGTCTCACTCACCAGGCGGCACAGATAACACCAATGAATGCAGCTCCCATGCTAAGAAAGTGAGCTACTGTAATGTAGGGTGTTCGGAAACGCACGTGTTGTCGACAATCACTCGCGCAGGGACGTTGGCCATGGTCAGAAAAGAATGAAAAGGGAGTTAATACAAGCCAGCCAACCATTCCGGGCCTATAAATGCGGAACGATGTCCAGAAGCTCGATAGTAATCGAACAACGAAGCATGTATGTAACGAGCTTGTCTGAATGACAACTTGGCCACGTTACAGCTGTATCGACTATGGACAGAAATTCTCGATTTTGCACGGGGCGTCTCCCGGAACGGCGTCGGTTATGGCATAAGTATAATGTCGATCAAAGTATTCCCAGTCTTGCGAGAATAATGGGCGACTCCACGACCAGTTTGGGAGCAGCCCTACTTCGAGAAATTCCAGACAAGGTTCTTTTGGGAGTTGTCAAAGAAGATTATGCTCTTCCAAAGTTTGGCCATGAAAGAGGACCAGTCTGCCCCAAAGAGACCACGACTGACAGCGTGCATAGCAACAAGAACATCCTTAAAGAAACTGGGACGAGGCGCCGCGTTGCGTGAATCCGCGGAAAAAGCGTCGGGCATGAGGATGAGAATTAGAATTTGTGACGAAACACAGTCCTTTGCATCGTTGAGCTCCGTACTGGTCGTACCGTAGAGAGTGAAGCTTTCCAATTAGGGGACCAACTGGTAGGCAGTGGGATTTTGCAACCAGCGACAGTTGCAACGATCATCACAAGAGGTCTCAGGCTTGCAGATCGCGACTCGGATCCAGTTGACAACGACGCGACAGATGGACAGATATTCTTTCGTTCTCCTCCTTTCTTTCCACAGCTCTGGTAGCTTGAGGCTGGGCTTTCGTTCATATTAACTGGACCATGGCGTCTTCAGGTAGTTGGCACGATTCGAGCTAAAGTCTATACGCTGACTTGAGTCTTCAGGGGATTCCAACGGCTTGAAAATGAATATTGTCCGTGGAACTTATCCAGAGCTGGTTGCTTTTCTGGTTCTGAATATGTGGCCTTCGCATCTCGGACTTCCCCTACTTTTGGCGGTGACAATCCTTTCGAAAAGGGTCCATCGTCATCCCACCTTCATCAATCTCTGTGTCGTTTTTATTTTGATTGGGATGTGAGCATTCCCTGCCTGCAATCCAACCGTTTTCATTCCTGCCATAGCTCTTCCAGTCTATTGTACGTGCATGACCATCCTCTCAGGATATCATCTACATCGTGGTCATATCCAGGGTCTACGCAGGTTCCGTGACTGGCCCCGAGCCTTCACCAGTTCTTTGTCTCCTCCAAGCCTCCCTTCTGTATGGAATGCCACCCATGTAAGTTCTCCTGAAGGCACTGAAAGTGCTTAATTGCGTCTACTGTAGGGCGTCTATCGCCGTATTCGCACTCGTCGTTCAGGTCTCGGTGGTATATTACCTTACTTTTCGTTCACTGACCGTCCTTGAAGATGTTACTAGTCATCAAGGCAAATTTCAACGGTGTGCCACTGTTCATCTCAGAAAAGAACAGCACTGTTCGTCTATGGGTCGTAAGCTATGCATCGTGTGGGAGGAGCTATTCGTTCATTGCGTCAGATGATTATCGCTCCTTATGTTGCATGGATGACTTTCATCCTCGCAACTGCGACCGTGAGTTTTCTGTGGACTCTCTTCTCTTCTCAACTTCACACAGGTGGGTGCATTACATCCGCAGAATGTTTCGCGAGGCAGGCGCTTCTTTTACTGCTCACTGCAATCCGAGCTCCTGTAAGTACGATTTACGCCCAATCCTGTCCTCCCATCTCAGTTCTATAATAGAACAGACATCATCACAACCGTAGCGGCCGTCTTCCTGTTGGCTACCTTTGTTCTTGAAGGTAGGAGAATCCGCTCAAATGGTAGCCATAGTCACTGTTGTCTAGGCTGGACTTTGGCCTTATTCTATAAGCATTGGAATATCGTTTATGGAAATGAAGAGCGACCTTTTGAGCTTAACATGCCAATACGCGTCCTCGCCTTTGGTTTATATGTCGTCATCGCCATCAGGTAGGATTCTTGCTGGACCATTTGCCAGATGTTGAGCAGTTTAAGCCTGAGTCTACTGTCTGTTACATCACCCTCGAGTCCTGTTCCAGATCTTGTTATTGCTTTTGGTATAGACACATCAACTCGAAACTTGTTGCATTCCTAACTTTTGCAGCTGCCACTGCCATTATGCTTATATTCGGAACGCAACCCGTGAGCGATTCTTTGTAAGTATAGCTCAGCCATTCTGACGTAGAAAAGGATATTCTCCGAGCTTTGTGCTTTTGGAAAAGAGCGCCGCCAATACCTGTTAAGAACGAAAAGGCGAAGGTCGATATCAACATCATACCATCCTATGAAACGCGACAATTGCGCTGGAGTCATCGCAACATTCCGCGTATATAGCAGCCTATCATTTGTATGTCGTACTTGAAGGAATCAATGGCTGTTGTCAAACTTTGCCAAACACGAAATTTCTTAGTTCTCGCGTGCGCCTACCGACGACGCGACATGGCGGTATGTATCTCGAATACCTGAGAATCTGGTCTTTAATCGCGCTTCAGAGCCGCTGCAGTCCTGTATTCCGTGCCTTGTCAAGGACAAATCTGCGCACGAGCCATCCAAGGCTTGCCATTTCATCCCGACGGCTGGCAACCTCGACCTCAGAACCTACGACTTCTTCTACTAGCTCCCCCGATGCAACCATTTCTCGAATAGTAGATGATATATCTCGCTTAACACTGCTTCAAGCTGCAGACCTCGTCTCTCTCTTAAAAGTACGCAAATACGTTCCCGTCGGTCGCGTCTCAACATTATGGCTTTTAGTCTCGTTTAAATATCCAAGAAATTGCTATGCCCGCGGCATCGGCGGCACCGCAAGCTCCTGCTGCCTCAGCAGCTGTGCCGGAACCTGAAGAGGTGAGTCTCAACACCCTGCGAATTTTACTAACTTGGATAGGAAAAACCGAAAGAGAAGACAATATTCACTGTTCACCTAGAGTCTTTCGAAGCAGGTGCTAAAGCAAAAATTATCCGAGAAGTCAAGGCACTTGTTCCCGGCCTAAACTTGATGGATGTGCGTGTTTACTTGCTTATTATACATATACCGATATCTTTGAAGGCAAAGAAATTTGTGGAGTCGTTACCCCAAGTTCTGAAAGACAACTTGCCAAAAGAAGATGCGGAGAAGATGAAGACCACATTCGAGGCTCTCGGGGCCACAGTCAAACTAGACTAATGACTTTGCACTTGGATGATTGAAAATTTCATAAAGATAGTTATGATACAGTCTGCCTCTGCACGAGAGCCAGTAATGATGTTGAGAAAAGGTCCAGAATGAGTGGATTTGGCCTAGTCTTCTGACAGATATCGATATTCGAATCTGAAGTCACTCTTCTTCCGCTGACACCAAGAGCCTTCCCAGTCAAAGTAGACGTAGACACCTTGCTCATATTCCTCTGTGATCGCCTGCGGCTCAGAGTGACGCTGAAACCATGTCAAGTATTTAACATGGAATCGCCATGACTGGCGTTTCAGTTCTTTGGCAGCAAGATATCTATTCAAATTAGTAGATAACTCAGCGTACCGCAAGAGACCTTACTGTTGATATGTGCCAGGACAGAAGTAGAAAACGTAAAAGAGTGTCTCTACATCCAGCTGCGAGAATATAGCAGCGGTGCTGAGTAAAGGTGGGGGCACCTGTGGATAATATGGTGGTGTGTTGAAAGGATTGCGCGGTACGTAATATTTGGGCCTAGGAAACAAAATGAGTTGTGGGTAAGGTGATGACAAGATTGACTTGCTTCTCCGTATCTTGAGGTTGTGGTACACCTGAATAACCGCCTTCAAGCATCTTGTGCACCTGCTCTATGTTGGCCATTCGAAGAGGAGCTACAGACCGAAATTATAAAAGATCTCCGACTAGAAAATTCACTCACCCTTCTGCTTCATGTTCTCAAAGTTTATGACAAGATCAGAAAGAGATGCGGGGAATGCGCTGGGTGCGGCAGCACGCGGAGCTGGCTGAGAAGTTGATGGTGGCCTTTGCTGCGAAGACTGTGCCTGTTGAAGATGCTGCTCGGTCTGAGGCAGCTTGACGCCTGGAGGAAACTGTGGCACAGGCGGCTGCTGCGCAGGAGCTAAACTTGATGAGCCACTGGACTGGTACTGCTGCACCTGTTGGGGCAACGGCGATGGCCAAGATGCTGGTGCTGCTTGCTGCGCCTGAAGAGAACCTCCGTTCATTTGCAGCTGTGAGGATTGAGATTCCAAGGGGACAGTTTGCTAGAGAGAAAGAATCAGAAAAATCGGAACTTGACGCGAGTGACACGAACTGAAAGGGCAGGCGATTGGGTAACTGCACGTGGCGAAGAAACAGATACGGAATCTTTTAAAACTTAGTTTGGAACTATTTGGAATGAAAGAGGGAAACCTTTTCGTGCAACTTGCCGCTGTGGTGAAGAAGCAACGTTACCCGCTATTGAGCTAGGCACCGCTTCGGACAGAGCGGGAGAGTCCTGACCGCCCGAATACAAGGAGTCGTCGGGCTGGTGCGAAAGTGATGCCGAGGACAGCATGGGACTTGTAATTGAAAGGTGCGTCAAACTTGGCGACGAAGTTGCGCCTTCTGTGGACGTTGTTTGTGGACCAGATGCTGTTGATCCTGAGGGTGCTGATGGCGTTGCTAACGGAGCCGGTGCTGGTTGAGGTTGTGGTTGAGGTTGTGGGGGTGCTACAGCTGCGGCCGCAGCCGCTGCATACTTTATTGGAGGCAGCGTGGCCGGTGGACGTGCTGCAGGTAAACCGGCTTTTACAATGCTGGACATGGGCTGCTGAGCAAAATTTGGATTTGGCGGTGGTCTTGCTGCAGGAAGGGATTAGTTTAGTATTTGACGCCTCGAAGAAAACCTGCCATCTATAGAGGATTCTAATGGTTCATCTGAGTAACTCGCAGAGAGAAATAGCCTGAGTACGCACTTCGTAGCTGCAATGTCACTGCTGCTTTCTTTAATATTGGACTGTCTTCCCGTTTACTACTCGTGACACTCTCTTCATCGTGTTTCTTGGGTGTCCGTAATGGCATGTCTAGAAATGAGTGTAAATTTAGCATAGCAAATGGATGCGAGCGCACCTTCACTTGCAGCGTCTGAAGCATCGCTATCATCGTCGTCCGCAACGATGCCGAATTGAGCTTCCTCTTCGTTGAGGTTGAGTTCATCGTATATACCCTCGTCCTCATCAAAGTCTTCGCTCTGCAGACATTGAGAGGCAACAAAGGACATAACGAGTGACGAACCATATTACTCTCCACGAAATAGCCTACGTCGTCGTGGAGGGCGCTGACACGTTCTGTACTGAGTGAGCCGTTGTTGAGCATACGCAAGACGAGCTCCAGGCGAGATATATGCCACTTGCGCCTATCATTCAGGTGCTCGAGCTGCTCTAAACGGGGAGGAACTGGGGCCTTCTTCTTCCTCTGGCCCTGTAGGATTTCAATCTCTGCTTCTGCCTGCTCAACTTGCATCTGAAGTTCTTCCACCTGTGTCTGCAGCCAAATTGTTGCCTCCTCCTTTTCCTGTTCCTTTGGATCGAGCTTGGCTGCCTGAATGAGACCTTCCTTTGAGAATGCCTTGGTCTTCATCTCCTTTTCACAGGCCTTGAACTTTTCCATTTGCTATACAAGGATTGGTGATGCATTCAGACGCGACTCGGGCTCACCGTCTCGATCAGTTTACGGTTTTCGAGTAGCTGGGACTTGTCTTTAATATCATTGCTTGCAACCCAGGTCTTTATTTGATCTCTGAGTCGCTGGAGCTTCTTTATTTGAGTCTTGAGGTCCATCTCGAGTTTCTCTTTTTGTGTCTGGTTTGTGGAGGCCTGCATTTTGTCGTATATGCTCTCGAAGTATTCGACGCCCTCTGCGACCTTTTTGAGAGTGCGGTCTATTTCGGCTGCGATAATTTAATGGAATTGATATATATGAGATTGCAGCACTCACTTTGCAGTTTTCTGGCCGCCATTGTTGTGCGTGATGGTGACTGTTGTTTACCCTGTTCAAAATCACGAGTGCCAAGTTCCGCACTGACTCTAGAGTCCGAGTCCAGGTTTGCGAGTACTATACTACATCATACAGCAATCTATAAGCTAAGGCTATGCAATATACTAGTATGTGATCACTGAAAGGCTGTTGTCAGGTAGAAATTGGGCACGTGAGTTCCTCTCTTTGCTACCGCCCTTGCTGATGAAAAGCTGCCGCCATGAAAACGATACGAAAGTCGCTAAACAAAGACTCGATTCGCACCCAGATATCGACCCCGATGCCACTCCCTTCAGTTTCAAAGCCCAATGCTGCTGTTGTGCCTCCTCAGAAAGTGATCAAGGCCCTCAATGACTATCGTCCAAATGCACCTCAGGAATTGTCCTTCAAGAAGGGTGATTTCTTCTACGTTATCAATGAATTCGAAGACGGCTCCTACTACGAGGCTCATAATCCAGTCACAGGGGCCCGTGGCCTCGTTATTAAGAATCTGTTTGAGGAGTTCAAGAAAACCAGTGCCAGGTCAGTCTCTCTTGATTCACCGCAGAATCTATCCTTAATATTGCTACTTAGTGTGCGGACATCACAGGCTAGTCTAAGTCTTCCATCTCCTACAAACTTGGCTCCTTCCCCCAAATCGCCACCGACCAAGTCCCATGTTTTCTATGCAGTCGTGCTCCATGATTTCGACGCTGAGCGTCCAGATGAGCTCGATGCAAAGCGCGGTGATGCTATTACTGTCGTCGCCCAATCAAATCGCGAGTGGTTCGTCGCAAAGCCAATCGGCAAACTCGGTCGACCTGGCCTTATCCCCGTTTCATTCGTCGAAATACATGACCCGACAACAGGAAAACCTATTCATGATGTAGAATCTCTCATGGATGCCGGTGATCTCCCCAAGGTCGAGGACTGGAAGCGTGCAATGTTTACTTACAAACAGAACAGCATTCCCCTCGGTGTTCTCGACTCGCCCCCTGCAACTTCCTCAGGCCACACCATCTCCGTTCAGAACCCAAGTCCTCAAAATCCTTCTTATGCCCAACCACAATCGCCACCCCGCAGCCCGTCTCCTGATTGTTTGCCGGAAGGCATCATCCTTTCCGGCAGTGTCGTTTCCTTTCATTTCGAAATGGAAGAGTATTGGTTTAGAATCGATGCCCTTTTCCAACCTTATGCGCCGCCCGGTCAAACTAAATTGCCTCCTGCAAAACAGCTTGTCCTCTTCCGAGTTTACAACGACTTTTACGACTTTCAAGTTCGCCTTCTGGACACCTTCCCACGAGAAGCCGGTCGCCAACCACCTCATCCTAGAATGTTGCCCTACATGCCCGGTCCTGCCCAGAATGTAGACCACGCCCTGACTGCGACGCGCCGGCTGGAACTGGACGAATACCTACACAACATGTGCGATCTCAGCAAAGTCGGGGCCACTTATATTCTCGAGCACCGGGTCGTCCGGGAGTTTCTAGCTCTCAAACCGGGTGACGTCGACAGTGCGGCAGAGCCTCGTGTCAAAGAGATGGAAGCAATATTCAAGACGGATTTTTCCTCCAGCCACGATGCTCCGCGGCCAACTGCGGCCGCATCTACATATGATGTAGACCGGTCGATGAGCTCTCTTAAGCTCCGGGACGAAGATGTTTCAGAATACGAGGATGAGGGTTATGCGCCTTCACCTCAACGGCAGACATACGAACGTCATCCATACAGTCAAGCGTCAACGTCGAATGACAATCTTCGACTGCATGCACATGTTAAGAGCCACCAGCGATCCGGCTCGAATTCTTCAATTCAACAACATCCCTATACTTCGAATTCTCGCTCCAACTCTCCCGTGCCCCGCAGCAGCTCGCCACTAGCCAATAACGACTATGTTTCTCAACCGCGGTGGAATTCCAATCACAGTGCGAACTCACTATCAACATCTTCCGTGCGATCTAATTCAGGGAGTGGTGGACGATCACGCTCCCAGTCAACGACAACCAACAACTTCAACAGTCCAACTATCTCAGCTGCCAATCCACAAACCGCTTTTGTGAAGATCAAAATCTTTGATCGTGTGGCAGATGACCTGGTAGCCATTCGTGTGCACCCTAGAGTATCCCATGCAGAACTCATGGAGAAAGTGCAGACGCGGCTGGGGGGCGAGGTCTCTAATCTGCGATATAGAGACAGCGTCAGCAACTCGTTTGTTGGATTGAGCAGCGACCAAGATCTGAGGTTATGGATGGAGAGTACAGACAAGTATGTTCTGTATGCAGACTGAACGAGGATGATCTATCGGTCGGACTTTTTTTTTTTTCCTTTTAGCGGTACATCTTCTTTCCTTACCATGTCTTTATTCTCTTTGATTTTACATTTGACCTCTTGACTTATATCCCCTATCTGTAGCACATGATAATGTATGAGGGTTGTATAGAGTAGCCAAAAGAGGAAGTTGGTTCCTACGTTGGTGATCAATGTCGCTCTACCGCACCGTACGCAGTGCGTGGCGCGTAGGATTCAAGGAATGGTTCAGACAGCTGCAGTATATTGGTGACGCGAAGTCTGGTCGATTTGTGGGCATGGACCAGTAAGCGTCTCGTCAATTGCTCATTGTCTAACGCAATGCAGATTCGGAAACCGATACTATGAAAATTACAACCCCCATGAAGAAATACCTGGTCGTCAGCGCTGGGTTGATTATGCTCAGGTGCAAGAACCGTCTCCTTTTCAAAACCGACTCTGAACAGTCTACAGCACGAGTACAATGCTACCCAAGTCCCAGCAGAGTGGCATTCGTGGATTCAACACATTCGTAAAGATCCTCCGACCGAGGACCCTGTAATGCAAGACTCGAAGCAATCTTGGCAGGCTGTGAGTGGCTCAGTCAACCTAGTTCTATCATCATTCAATTGCCATAGCCCTGGGTAGAAAACCTTACTGGCACCCGGGGAGCTTACAAGCCGTACAACACCGCAGCTCCTAAAGTATACGCTTGGGATCCAAAGGTCGCACCTAGAAAACCACCGTCATAAACTATTCTGAATTCATTACGTTTTCTACAACGTGCTCTGCTATTGCGAGACTTGATGTTAAACCGGGACTTTCTATACCCAGCAAACTAATCATAGGATTCTTTCCCCTCTTTTCCACTGGATAGTCTGTCCTGAAGACAAAGTCTTGGAAACCAGACCGTGGACCAGAGAGTTTTGGACGAATACCGACGTAGTCAGGGACAAGAGCGTCCAATCTTACGTCCGGAAGGTATTCTGTTACCGCTTTATGCATCTGCTCCAACCGCGACTCATCTGGAACCAAGTGCCTCTTCCAAAAATCTGATACGTCCTCGTCATCTGCAGAGGGTGGACCGATCCACTCTAAATCTGGGCCAAACCTGATCTGACCTTGCAAGTCCATTGTCAAATGCGTGCCTAATGAGTGGAATGACTTGTGTTTGTTGTCGATGTGCGGACAGGGATAAATGAGATGAGAGATATTTTTCAGTCCAGGACCGCAATATTTGGCGTAAGATCCCTTGGCGTAATACATGGGTATCCGTGCCTCCGCATGAAGGATGCCGTTCAGAATGAGAGGACTGGAAAGCCCACAGGCATTGATCAGTGTGTGAGCGAGGACAGAGTTTGACTGCGCGTTGCATGTTACCAGTTGGACCACCCAACCATTGTCAGCCTTGTCGAGACGGACTACACGCGTTGAATATACCAACTCTCCTTCCTCGGCATCTATGATGTCTTGTTCGAGACTCTCCATGAAAGAGTGAGAATCTACGATGCCTGTTTGAGGGCACCACAATGCTTGAGAGATGTCTGAGCTGAGATCTGGCTCGAGCTCTCTTGCCCTGTCGCCTGATATCAGTGTAGTAGGCAGCGCTTCGAGAGTTTTTGATTTCTGATGTAGACCCTCGATGTATGGAATCTGTTCTTCCCTAGCTACGACCAGCTTTCCGGTTCGTTTATGAGGCACGTCTCGTTTGAAACAGTGATCGTACAGCATATCCCTACCGCGGATGCATAGTCGCGTTTTGAGCGAGTTGGGTGGATAGTAAAGGCCCGAGTGAATGACTTCAGAGTTTCGAGAACTTATTTCTTCGCCTGCTCTCGCGTGTCTTTCCACAAGATAGGTGCTTTTTGATGGAAAGGCTTGAGCGAGACGTGAAGCTATTGCAAGGCCGATAACGCCTGCACCAATGACCAGATGGTCGACTACATATTCGGGAGACTTTCAATAAGACCGACGCAAGGTCTCTCTGGAGGCCAAATACCTTGAATGCAAATCGACCGTTTCCGTTGAGAGCAGCACGCAACATGCAATGGTTCTCACGGCTAATCGCGAGTCCGTTTGAACTCAGCTACCCAGTCAGACTCTACTTGGCCCTTGGGCAGGACTACAAAGGTAAGGCAGCCGTCCTTCAACTCCAAGCCATCTGTTGCAGCCTTGCACACGTCTCTCAACGACATCTTCTTGCCTACTTTCAACAATCTTTTCGTTTTCGTTATTGCATAAATTACCAACTGGCCGTTGATGTACTGGCGTTTTGCATCCCAGTCTGGATGGGGTGCCTGAGGAGGGAACATGAGCTGAAGATGGGCACTGAAAGGCGTGTCCTCGATGAATTCAGGGATGACATCCGAAGTGGCGTATTGAGGATACAGAAAGAAGACGGGGAATATCAATGTACTTCCTGTCGAGTCTTCTGGATCAAAATGGGGCGAGTATGGGTTTGCTGAACCGTCGGGGTTAACCACGGCGACAAGGTTCCGTTCCTTGTAGACTTGTGAGCAGAAGAACCAAGAATAAACGCGCGGTTTACCCGGAAAGCGAGGTTTAGCTTGTTACGGGACTCCCGTTCCTTTCGAAGGCGTTCCCAGCGTTCCCTCTCCTTCTTGTCTTTCGTTTCTTTGAGGTTCTGAGCACGGACAGAGAGTGCCTGGATAGCTTTGTTGTCTGGATCGAAGACGAGACATCTATGACAGCAATCGATGGCCTCTTCAGCACGTTCGAGGTAGAGAAGAGCCAAAGCGGATCTGTAAAAGGCTTTGGACGAGGATGGATTCAAGAGGATAGCCTTCGAGCAGTCTCTAAGCACAGAACCATAATTTTCTGCAGGATTGGATGCTGGCCACTGAAAAAAGGTCAAGACTCACGCAGTTCAAGATTACAGGCTGCACGATTGCAGAGCAGAGCTTCTTGGAGAACAGAATCTGTTGGCTTTGCATCGATGGCCTGCGTGTAGAATCCGAGTGCTTCTCTGTAGCGTTTTCCTTTGAAATAGTCATTTCCTTGCTCCTTAAAGTTCTGCGCGACCTCTTTGCTTGTTGAACAGTGCAGCAATACGAAATCAAGCATCGATATTACCGTCTGGAGTGCCTTCGTGCGCTAAGCTTTGGAGTGCAGCCAGTGTTGGGTTATCTGCGACTTCATCGTCCGGCAAGGACTGCATGAACAGCGGCACGCTGTCGAGTTCCGCGAGCTTTGCATTGATGACTTGTTCGGAGAGTTGTTGGGGTCCAGCTGTGGTCATGGCACGTTAAACTTTCCAAATTCGGCACTTGCCGTCAACACACACACCCACTTTCTTCAATCTTCGGTCTCAAGACGCCAAAAGGTTCGTTTCATTTTTGCCCATTGGAAAGTCAGAGCTGGTTTTGCTGCTGTTCTGCTGAAATTGGGCTCAGTCTACGACTGCTTTCGCTGGATTGACGCTGATTTTCTGGATGTAGATGTCGGCGGCCACTAAGATTCTTCGTACTGCAAATGCACCAACGACAGCGCCCGACGAGACCGAGCTGAGCGTTGCTCAGGCTCTTCTTGACCTCGAGAACAACGTCCCCGAACTCAAGGTTGAGCTTAGGGCGCTCCAAATTTCTGCGGCACGAGAGGTCGATGTTCGCGGCGGTAAAAAAGCGATTGTTATCTTCGTGCCAGTTCCTCAGCTCAAGGCATTCAGAAAGGTGCAGCAGAGGTAATGCTGCGACATAATTTTGATCTACGCCTGTTCTGATTCACGCAGACTGACCCGTGAATTGGAGAAAAAGTTTGCTGACCGTCACGTCGTCTTCGTTGCTCAACGCAGAATGCTGCGCAAACCGACTCGTAATTCCCGTGTCAAACAAAAGCGTCCTCGCAGTCGGACCCTCACCAATGTCCACGAGAAGATTCTCGAGGACCTTGTCTTCCCCACCGAGATCGTTGGCAAGCGTACGCGTGTCGCTGTCGATGGCTCAAAACTCTTAAAAGTGTAGGTGTTATCAGTGTCTTTAACGTCTTTTGACGATGTGGCCAGCTTCCTGGATGCCAAAGATGCCACGTCTTTGGAATACAAGCTCGATTCTTTCTCGTCTGTGTACCGTCGTCTCACTGGCAAGGATGTGGTGTTCGAGTTCCCCGTAGTTGCTCAGGAATAGACGTAGAATATTTTCTTTGTCTGAAACAGCTTGATCCGTTAACTGAGCACGTGCTTCATCTGACGGTTTTCGATCGACTTGTAATTCCTCTTTCTTCTTTCTCGGGCGTTGGCCCATTTCTCTTTTGTCTTGCCATGGACCCGTATGCAAGGTCACGATATGAAGTCAGGTCGCTGGACAGCAAAATTGTGATCATGGGCAATAGCGGTACGAATGCCCATAAACCTGGTTTCATGCAACTCATATCATAGCGTAGGCGTAGGCAAGACTAGCTTACTGCAGCGGTATACCCAGAACAAGTTTGATCCAAAGAACACGACCTCCACCAGTGGCGCCTTCTTTGTCTCTAAAAAGGTCTACGTTAACGGCCTCAAAGGTTTGCAGTCTTCAGCTCTCAATCTCTCCTTTTCTTCATGCCACCACCCAGTGCGCCTCCAATTATGGGATACCGCTGGACAGGAAAGGTTTCGTTCTATGGTGTGTCTATTTCATTCTACATAGTCTGCTCGCTCAGTATCGCAGGCCCCGATGTATTACAGGGGCGCAAATGCTGCATTGCTGCTGTATGACATTACGAATGCTTCTACGTTTGAGGATATCCGAGGATGGCTAGAAGGTAGGGTCGCGCTATCGAGCTCGTATCAACTGATCCCTTTCAGAGTTGAAGAAGAACTGTCCGCCTGAACTCATCATTTACATTGTCGGAGCCAAGGCAGATTTGCAGAGACACCGTCAAGTCACGCCCGACTTTGCTCGTCTGTCTTTACACAAATGGTTTCCACCCGCAAAACCGCCGCCCCCGCCACTACCGCCCCCATCTACACTATCCTATATCAGGCCTCGTTTCACATCTTTCCCTGGCATTCGTTCTCCCCCGGTTAGTCCTCAGCAAACTGACTCACCAGCAGCCTATCTAGACCTTCCTTCTAATCGTTCATCTGCTGTCAGCCGCACCAGCATCTCTTCCTCACGTTCAAGAACATCGGCTTCTGCAGCCCCTCTCTCTCGATCAAACACTCGACCTTCTGGTTCCAAAAGTCCCAAATCTTCCCGTTTTGGCTCTCAGTTTACCCAAGCCGTCGGCAATGCTACCCCTGGTTGGAATGAGCTTACTGACAACAGCAGCAATAGCATCAATGAAGACGATGAAGCGGCAGCAGAAGATGAAGAACATGAATGGGGTCTCACCAAAGGCATGGAACTTTTCGAAGTTTCAGCCAAAGATGACGTCGGTTAGTCCTCAGCTCGGCCTGAAGATCACCCATTAAGAACCATATCACAGGCATCCAGGCTCTCTTCGACCATCTCATCGCTGCCATCATTCTCAGAAAAGATCGAATAGAGCACGAGAACGAACTCAAGAAACGTGATAGCGTGCTTCTATCCGCAGTACCTACTCCCACATGGTCTGCCCAAGCAGATGAAGAAGAGGCTCGCGAAAAAGCCATCCACTCAGCTCAGGGTTGGTCTTGTTGTTGACCCTATATCCATTCATCTCGGCGCCGGCCACGCCTTCGTCATTCGTTTCTGTGTTGTCTGTCATTATTATTATTCGGTTTCTTAGTTTCTCTCCAACATCATTTATCATCTATCACGATTCATGCCTTTATAGTTCTACTTATCCTAGCTTATCATCCTTAAATTCTCATCGCTATGTCAATGTCATGCCCAAATTACGGAACCACCTGACTGATCCCGATGTAACAGCCTTTAGTCTGCACATTCCACTTGCCCATCTCTTCAAATGTCGCTCGTTCCGCCCAATCCAGTACCAGATGAACCTCAGCAAGCCGCTTCTGCTGAGCACTGTTTCCATGCCTTTGATGCGCTCTACTGCGCCCTGACACCCAAGGCAACCCCGATCGAACCAGATTTCGTAGATGAGAAGTTGTAAGCAACAGTGTCTCGCACTTTAGCCATCGTCAAGCTTAGTTCTAGCCCTTTGTTTGTGACGTGGAATACGAGGCGTCCAGGAAGGGCTCCAAGACTCCGAGGCTGTATCGGATGCTTCGAGCCTTTGCCCCTGCATGAGGGTCTCGCAGAATACGCTCTCATAAGCGCTTTCAAAGACTCGAGATTCAGAAAGATCGAAAGGTCGGAACTCGAGAGTCTCGAGTGTGTGTGCGTTGGCTTTCATGTTTCCATTTTACATGACTGGCTAACAATCTATTTACAAAGAATTTCTCTATTGACTGATTTTGAGGACGCAAAGTCTTATCTGGACTGGACGATTGGCACTCATGGCATCTATATCTCCTTCCAACATCCTTCGCTTCTCCACGCAAACTCATCCTCGTCAGGCACGCCATCCCCTCTTTCTTCCTCAGCATATCTCCCTCGCATCAGCGCCAAGCAATCATTCACCGCAACCTATTTGCCAGAAGTGATGCCGGACCAAGGTTGGGATAAGATAGAAGCAGTAGACAGCGCCATCCAGAAGGCGGGATGGAACGGGCGGATCACAGAGGACCTCAGGAGAAGCATCAAGCTGAGGAGATTTCAAAGCAAGAAATGCGTTGTCGGCTGGGATGAATATGCTGAATGGAGGGAGCAACAGGAGCGTGGGGATGCTTAATGAAATAGCGTTGGTGTGTATCTGCGAAAGCCATGCTTTGCAAAGTATAACTGTGCCTCATCATCCGGTGAAAAAAGTTTCGTTTTGAGGAAACGCAAACGATTCCCGGCACCACCCCACGGTCCTCCAAACCTTTTCTCAAGCTCTTTCCAGATTTTGCGCAACAAAACCACATCATGCCCACTCGTTCTATCAAAGGCAACCATGATCCAATACAATGTAGACTTCGAAGGCTTTGAAACGTGACGCAGTTTCATAAACTGTTGGTAGATCGGTTCCAGTTCTGCCAATGTCCACGTTTGTGTAGTCCCGAGACGGGAACTAAGTGTTCCATTCGCAGAAACGGGAACTCCGTGGCGCGAAAAACCCAGAAAAATGGCTCGGTAGATATCCATATTCGGTGAGTAGAGCAAAGGTAGCAACTCTCCAGTTTCCTCGACGGGTGTCAAGGAAGCACCTTGCTCGCGATTTTCCGTACTCAGCATGTCAATAAAGACACTAACCATTTCCTTGAAATATCCATGATAAGCCATGATCTGGGTCATCATAGTAAATGTGATCCCGTTCGGTCTGAAGATGACAGGACTTGGAAGGGGAATCCCAACTTCTTCACGGAGCCATTCGACGACTGAGTCAACATCATCTGACCCAGTAGACGTCTCGGGCTCAAGGTTGTGGCGAAGAACGCGGTAGAGTTTGAACACAACATCTAAACGGTGGTTGATGCTGTAAGCCCAGAGGAGTAAATTGAGTCCGTCAATACCCAAATCAAATTCTTGCTCGCGCAGCGTACGGAGTATAGCACGTACACCGGCCATCTGACGCCTTTCTGCAAAGAATTTTAACAATGACAGATGCGTTATGCGATTGGGTGAGATTTTGGAGGCTTCAAAAAGGGAATTGGCATGAGCAACGGCACGCGGATAGAAAGTTTCGCTCGCTATGTTGATTAGCGAGGTGTATGTATAAATATCAGGAGACGGTGACACGGGGGGAAATCGCGTTTTAGGATACTCTGCAGGAGCATAACTGTAGCCCGGAGGCCTTGAGGAGATCATGTCGTCGAATATCCTCAAGGCAAACTTGAAGTCGTCGACTGTCGTCTTCCTCCATCCTTTACCAGCACAGTCTATCAAGGAATTCCATTCAAACAGTTTGACTTCGCCACCTGTTTGGTATATGGTGTACACGACTGACAGCAAGCGCAAAAAGTGTTTCCTCGTCTTGGGATACACTCTTGAAATGAGACGGCACAGACGGTGAAGGTGCTCGAACGGAATCTTGGGTAGATTGGGTGGTAGATCAGAGGGTCGGTTTAACGCCAACAAGGAGGAGTATGCTATCCATGCATCATCGACAAACTGGGTGGTGGCAATGACATGAAGCAAGCGATAATATAGAGTGTCCCGGTCTATGGCGGGGTCGTACTCAACGTCAGAGAGAAACAGACCGTTTCTGCCTGACTTTCTGCTATTACGATACGGAGGTAAGTCAGTGTAGCTTACATCGACAGTATATCGATTGGAACCACGTCTGAACCGGCCCTCAAAGAGTGGCTTTAATGGTAGGGGACGCCACGGCCGACCTGTAGGAAAAGGCAGTTTCTCTAAAATGATGTTTGGTTGGTCCGCAGGAATGACCACTTCCGAGTCCTCCTTCGTGAGACTGACCGTGCCTAGGGACCGAGAAGTGAGATGGATGTTTGTATCTCGAGACCGTGTTTGACGGCACAGAGACGTGCCCAGTGGGTCCACTAAGATGTAGAAACGACCAGAAGTCGTGAAATACCATCGTTTTAAGAGTGCAGCATTTGGGAGAATACAGCCCAGCAACGGCGCCCTGAGCATCAATATCGGTTTCGGTAGTCATCCTATGAATTCACTCAGATTAAGAGACAAACGCCAAGAGTCGACGAACCGCGAACAGTTGTTCACAAGTTTAGCGCATCCTATGTGGTGGAAAATTTTTGCAAGCAATGTTTGCGTTTGTGTATGCACATTTGGGCAAAAAACGACATGGCCTCATAGACAGATTCATATTCATAGCAACTAATCTTAATTTTACGCCTGTGCCTTTTGTTTGAGCGCACCCAAGAATGCAGCTTTCTCCTCGAAAGTCTGGAAAGCGCCATGCTGAAAGCAAATGAGAAACGACACTGTACAATATGGGTATTGCACTTACACCAAACTTGGACGAGGTATCGATGAACTTGAGGCTGACTTTCTCCAAGTCCCGACGAGATGTATGCACCATAAGCGACTTGCGGATAGTGATGACACGCTTCTTGATACCAGGAATTGAACCCTTGAGCATCAAAAAGTCGTTCTTGACAATACCATAGTGAGGGAAACCACCCATTGGTGTAATCGCCTTTTTGGTAATATCCGACTCTGTGGAGGCATTGGCATCGTCGGTACCAGAGCCAATACGGTAGATCTTCTTGTTAATCTCTGTACGATGATGGTAACCGTCTAGAGAGAGAAAAAAGTGAGGGCGATTCTGGTCTATAGCATATATACATACTTTGACCAGCACGGGCAACAGAGAACATGACTTTGGATGGATGCCATGCTCCAATACAGGCGACCTTACGAAGACCCTTGTGTGTCTTTCGTGGCAACTTCTTGGTTCCCCATCGGTGTGTAACACCCTCGAAACCATGTCCTTTAGTGACGGCAATGACATCTACACACTCGTCCTGTTCGAAGACTGTGTTGACTTCGACAGGTTTCTCGAACAACCCATGAGCAAACTCAACCTTGTCCGCGACAGAGCCACCGTTGACCTGGATTTCCATGAGGTGAGCTCTTTTCTGAGAAAGACCAGTTTTGCGGATCTGTGTGTGAGCAAGCACACGGACAACGGTACAATATTTGCGGATACGTTCGAGTTCACGAGCAGTCGATTTACCGCCATCTTCAGCGTGCTTCTTAGCATACCGAGTGAAGGCCTTTTTCTTCGAACGATACCAATTTTTGTAGAATCTTCGTTTCACCTCGTCCGAGAGGTGAGAGGCCCAAACGGTGGTCAATGTCCGCAGACCGCGAGGAGTTTCGACGTAGCCGACAACACCGACAACGATCATGGGTGGTGTCTCAACAATCGTTACCGCCTCGACAATTTCACGCTTGTGCATTTCTAAAGCGAGTCAGAAAAAGAAGAAAAGAGAGCTTCAAGCTCACTTGATCCTGGTCGGTCGAGATCACGAACGACGTGGGTCATACCGGCTTTATAGCCCATTATCGCAGTCAAGTGAACAGGCTTTTTGGGATCATCCTGCAAAGCGGTCAAGCTATGTGTAGTACTGGAGCTAGGGTGTGTACTTTAGGGAAAGATTTGACTTTGCCGCGGTGACGAGCGGATCGTTTTCGTGGAAGGAAACCCAAGGAACCGTGTCGCGGAGCTTCGTACTAGCATAGAGTGAGCATTGAAGGTATTAACTGGTAGAACGAGTACCTTACGATGACTGAGAAGTGTGAATCAGTCAGTTTCTTTTATTATTGAAAAAGACGCACCTCATCGTGCTTGAGGAATTTGAGGGAAAGTTTGGTGGATGTCACGTGGTGGCTTGCGTTGTACAGTCACGAGCAACTTTTTCCCAGTCTCTAACTTTTCGAGTCTCTACGCCTGCCTTCTTGCCATTTAGAACCAAAAGTGATCAAATGTGTTTAAATTACTGTATGCATAGCAAAATTGCAAGCCTTCATTTAGTCCGCAGTGTCTTCACAGCTCGTTCCGTAGCTCCCACCCTTGAAGTTGGTCTGTCAGCGATATACATCAACACACTCCGGGCCATTGAAGAGCCTGTATCAAAGAATAGCAAAGTTCTACAGCTTCAGCTCAGCGCAGCAGCATAGCACCGGTTTCCCATGCGGTCACGCTGATAGTTATTAGCGCCTTGACATCCATGAACTTGGCATGCTACTCTTCTCAGCCGCAGAAGAGGCTCTGGTCGACAGCGTACTTACCGGTGTAGATTCTCAGCGCGAAATTCTTCTCGCAGACGCTGCGACGAATATTTTTCTCCAAACTGGCCTTCATCCCCGCGTTCTGTCCAGTATCTGGGAGATTGCAGACGAATCGACAAAAGGGTATCTCGTACGCAGAGAGGTTGCGATTGCTCTCCGTCTGGTTGGTTGGGCCCAGTTGGGTCGTGCGGTAACTACTGACCTCGTCAATGAGGGTATCCTTATTTCTACTCTTCCACATTAACAGTCTTCTCAAATTTACAGAGGGCCCTCTTGCTGTATTTTACGATCGTGGAAGCCCTGAAAAGTCGCCTATTCGACTTGCTAATGCTTCCCTTTTGCCTGCTCAAAACTCCTGGAAGCTACAGCTCCAATCTCTTTCTCCAGAAAATAAAGCCAACTTCCAGGCAGTTTACTTCAAAGCAGGCCCACATCATGGTGTTCTAAGTGGTCAGAAGGTCTGGCAAATCCTCGTCAAATCTGAACTTGCACCGGACACTCTATCACAAATCTGGTATCACCCTATTATGCGCAGCAGCCTTGGTCACTAACACCCGAGATCAGGAAACTTGTCGACACCCAGAATCGTGGAGATCTTGATGCAGTTGAGTTCACTGTTGCTATGCATCTTGTTCATGGAATGATGGAAGGAGGACTGTCAATCGTCCCATCTTCTTTACCACCATGGCTCTATGAACAAGCAGGGGGTAAGCCTCCGCGTTCACCATCCCCGCATAATAGCCCATTAAGCCGGGCTTTTACTGCCGATTTCTGGACTCTACAATTTCACCCAGAAAATACCGAGACTCATGAACGGGTACGGATCTTAGCTGAACGCTATTTCGATATTCTCGACGAGCAGAAACAAGGTTACATCGACGGTGACGCTGCTGTATCCTTCATGAACTTGTCCAAATTGTCGTTTAAGGAGCTGGGGCGTATCTGGTATGCTATTTTGTCCGCAGCCTTCCAACCTCATCCTTTAAAGGGACATTGCGGATGCCGACCAGCAAGGACATCTAGATCATGAGGCCTTCGCATATTCCCTCCTTCTTATATATCGGAGGCTTGCGGGCATTGATGTCACGGTGTCTCAGGTCCCTCCACCGCTCAGGAGGCGGGCTTCGACCATGACGTCCCCTCAAGAAGAAGAAGTCGACCGTCTTGTTGAAGAGAATCGGCTGCTTCGTACGCAGTCCATGGTGATTCCCGAAGCCACTACCAAGTTATCATCAGAAATAAACGAACTGCGCAATATGATTAGCAATCTTAATCAAGAAAACAGCAATTTGCGGTCTTCGTTGCCTTCAAATTCATCCAAGCCTGCTCCTAAACATCCAAGTCGTAAAAGCCGCAACCGAAGAAATGAAGATGTTCAAGATGAGCTCATTTTTGAAGAGCTCTGGAACGAGATGCGGGAGAAGGAGGCGACCATAGCTACTCTTCGAACCTCGCTAGAGCACTTTGAAGAGACCACCCGGCAGAAGCAAACGCTGCAGGCACATGTTGAAGATCTGCAACAGGAGCTTGACACCCTCAAAATGGACCAAGAAACTGTGCGGCATATGGTGAACGAAGACCTGGAGAGAGAAGTCATCGAATTGCGACGGCAGGTTGAAGAGTTACGCAGATCCACGTCTCAGGTGCCCTCTTCTGGCGGAGATGAGGAACTGCAGATGTTGATTAACGAAGAGTTATCACGGGAGAATACCCTTCTTCGGTCCAAAGTGCAGGGACTACAAGAATCCTTGGAACAGCTTCAGCAGGTGAGTGTCGAACACGATGCGCGTAGACACCACGAAGTGGGTCTAGAAAGACGCAATCGACGTCTTCAGCGACGTATGGACGAAATGGTGAGCGAGCACTCTCGTGTTGAACACGAGATGAGTGAGCGGATCGTTGCCTTAGAGCGAGAGTTGCACGGGTTGCGGCAGCGCTCAGACGATCGTGATGACGGACAAATTCCTCCACCCGCTTATTCTGAAATGGAATGAGTGCATTGTATATTAGCTCAAAATTTGTATCGTAGACTAAGTTATTTACAGACTGCTCCAGCTTGCCAAAAACGCGTGGTCACGTTTCAAGCTTCCCTATAAACACAACACTCATTGCCGAGTGGCCACTTGACTCTGCATCTAGCTTTTCTGTTCCTTTGCCATTGTCAGCGCCGAGATGGCTGCAAACAGCCGCGAGAGCTCGCCTGTACCGGTCAAGCGAGCGGCGAGGACCTATGGACGCGTCAGAGAAACCGCTGGAGCTGATTCCTTTGAATCAACAGTCTCTCATGTTCCGTCCTGGCGTAGTAACCTGCGTCGAGACGCCAGCCCAGCCCTCCAAGAGTCAGCCTTCAGTGAGCCCATGCCGCTGACTACAGCGACCGAACACAAAGGCGATGACGACGAGTCAAAGGGTGACCTTAACGCGTCTTTCGGCTTCCGTTTTGCATGGAAAGACAAATTGAAGCAGCTTGATCAGGACAGCGACGAAGACGATGTTCAAATGCCACCTCCGTCGAAGTGGGACGCGTCGAAATCTGCATCAGCCATCTCAGAGAATACAGTTTCTTCTCAAGATGATCCTTCTAATATAGCACAGTCTATTTCCCTCGTAGAAACCTTACAGCCTGATGCCACTGCTTCGCCAAGTCCATCCCAAAGTTCCCCTCCTGTCAAAATCCATCGCCGTCAAAGAAAAAAAAATCTTGTCGCCGATTCGGACTCGGATTCTGAAATGAGACATGCAAGACAGTCACCCTTCTCCTCGCCACACAAGCAGACGATCAGAAATTCTTCACCTCCTACATCTGATGATGAGCTGCCTGCATATGTCACAACCAAGCCTGCGTCAAAGGGCAAGGTAAAAGCACCTTCATCTATGCGTGACTCTGTTCTTCCTCCACAACTGGACCGCGGACTTTTGCAGGACAAGAAACCCAGGAAGTCCAAAAAAGCATCGAAACCCAAAATCAAGGTGACTGATCATGACAGGCCTGGGTCCAAGACATTGCTAATAGTACGTTGATTTTACGTAGGCACCAACCAAAAAAGAGCTCGCCGAGACAGAGAAAGATCGCTTCCGCATTGCAGTCGATCAGCATGTCTCCATTGCCAAAGTGAACAATCAAGCCAAGTTTACTCTTGCGTCCTTGTTTGATACCATCAAAGCGTATGCGCATCATGTTCTTCACACCGACTGCTGAATATTCCGTCTAGCGATGTACGGAAAGGTAAACCAGTTGTCCCAGCGTCTTCAGATCCTATCATTGCCTTTTCCTCGTCGCCGTCTGCGACGCTAAGAGGTTCTATACCCGAGAGACGTCCGTGGCCAACCCGAAGTCCTTCAATCAAAGCCACTAATCGCGACTCTGACGACGACGACTTGCCTGAAATTGGCGACCTGGTCCAAGATGACAAATCAAAGAGAGACGAAAGGAAAAAACAGAAAGACTTGGCTGAATTAAAGCAGCGCGCTTTGGCTTTCCAAAGGGCCAGAAAACGTGATGACGATAGTGATGACGACCTAGAGATTGTGGACACTAGAAAGCCAGCAGCAACCAAATTTGAAGAATCCAAGGTGATGGCCAACAAGGCTGCTGAACAAGCACGCCGACGAGAGGCATTATATGGCGTTCCCGACTCATCTCACAGTCGAAGTAGAGCTAAGGAGCAACGATTAACTCGAAGCGACTTGAATGCCGGGCTAACGACCAGGATCCAGGAGATTAATGCCGGCGTTACACGCTCCAAGGAGGAAGAGTGGGTACGCCGGGGTGGTAAACTCACCACAGACAAAGAGGCGTCAGATAATGCATTCTCAACTACGCATGCTGCTCTCGAGGCATTCGCGGAGAAAGGGCTTATGGCTGTTGCAAAGAAAGAGGCCGAAATGGAGGCCGAAATGGAGGTTGATACCGAAGAAGACGATGAGTGGACTCCTGAGATGAGAGGCTCGGCTAGCCCGGAACCAGGAATGAATGTAGAGGAGGCAGAGCCCGACACCTCTCTCGCGGACATTACTTTGGTCGATGAGCGTGATGAAAACGATGATGGGGACCGCGATGAAAATGATGAAAACGTCCCCATTCGTCGGCGGCCTCGCAAAACAGCGATCCTACTTTCGGACTCTGAGGATGAAAACGACGAGAACAAGGGCCTCAGACAGAGACCCTTTGGCAGTCGAATTCTTGTTGAAGATGATCTCCAGGACGACATGGGGTTAGAATCTGCGCAATTGAGTTCCATTTCTTCTGAAGAACGGCTAATGGAGGAAGGGGACAAGGAGAACAACACGCAGCTGATGTATGACAGAAGCGAAGACAAGGAAAACAAGGCTGTTGTTCAGCATGGTTACAGAAGGCCAGCTCTTTCGCGTCATGGGTCAATGTACGCTCTTGAGCAAGGCATTCGTAGTCAGCTGTCCATGTCTCCCGACGAGCGTAACATTTTCGATGATGATATCACTCAAGGAGCATTGCGGTCGCCATTGAGAACGCTTGCAGATGAGGATCCCTCCCAGCCACCTGCCACACTAGAGGCGTCTTCTATGCTCTTGCCCAGTCCTAGTTTGAAATATTTTGATGACGCTGGTGTAGATGCCTGGGAGGAAGGACCCAATGCTCCCCTTCTAGGATCCTTGTTCAAAGCAGGTACACAGAAGGAATTGCACCAGAGGCCAGGTGGTCTTTTTCAGAAGGTAACATTGCTCGCAGTCAATTCCAGAAGCCTGATTCTTTCCCAGAAATCCTTTGGCAATGCTCTGGACCTCAGTCAAGATGTTACTGCACTCCAACCTGCGTTCGGTTCTGAGAATCTTCAAAGAAAAGCTGACGCGATTTTTGAGGACGAGCAGCGGTATTTGTTGGAAGCAGCAAATAAGAGTTCAAGACGGAAAGAAGAACTCTACGTGGACGAGCATGGGTTCCTCACGCAAACGCGACCTGCAGGGGAGGTTCAAGTTTACCGCTCTGTACCCACGCCATCCCAATCCTTCCAATCGCCGACTGGTCTCCAGCCATCAGCAGATCCCACAAGTTCATCCCAGAGATTACCTCTCCGTACAATCTCTATGACCAGTATCGTCGCGGAGCCTGAGGAGTCGCCTTACCAACCTCTTAGTCGATTACGACGTCTGCGTAATCCTCCGGAGGGAGGTTATCGTTCCAGTTCTACACCTCCACCTGTTCCGTTGCCACAGTCCAAGTCGGCTTTCGATGTCCTGCAGGAGGCTGCCAAGAAGGAAGAAAAAGCGGCTAGGAAAAAGATGATCAATTCCGAATTTCTTGAAGAAGAGGCTCAAGAAAGCGATGAAGACGAGCACATGTTTGGATTCAAGAAGCAGACTGATGACGAAGAAGATGGCGACCACTTAGATGCTAGTTTAGCGACTCTTGTCGACGATTCCAAAATGGACGACGATACGATGGCCGCCGACAGGGTGCACGAGAAATTCCAGTAAGCGTTCTCTCATTGTTAACTCACTTCGATAACTGATTGAATTGCAGAGAGCACCTGCAACAGGACGATGAAGAACTTGAAAAGCTTCACATAGCCGCTACCAAAGGTGAAATAAGGCTGAAAAAGCGCCGCAAGTTTGGTTTGCTTGACAGTGACAACGAAGAGGATGAAGAGGAAGATGAGCAGAATGCAGAGATTCGACGACGCATGAACAAAAGGAGTCGAATCGAACGTAGTGATATCAAGGGATTCGGCATGTTATCTCCAGTTTCTACCCCAATCCTGTTGACGGTCTTGCAGAGGGTACACCGTTCTTTGATGTATATGCCACAACTACGCGAGATGACAACTTTGAGTTTGCATACTTGCGATCCGATTCTCCGTCGAATGAAGAGCAAAAGAAGTTGGAGGATGACGACGCAGAAGTTGAGGAGGAGCAGGACGAGTCTGCACAGTTTATTTCCAGGGACGAGTTGAAGCGCCAGGTCCAAGAAATGGCCCAGCAAGGCGACGTAGGTGTTCCTCTAATTGCCTAATATGTTTTGACGGTTCTCAGGGTGGAATATCCTCTATGAACTACAACGATGTTTCGTGGATGGAAGAAGACGAACCGGAAATATCCGTTAAAGCAGTCACCTATACATCTTTGGCACGGAACAGAAGGACAAACGATGTGGATGGACTCGAGGTATACTTACTTAAGCTCACTGAATACCTCGAATGACCTGTATCTCAGGTGCGCGAGCCCGTGTATGCGCGTGCAGAGCAGGACCAGCAGGACCAGTCACGATTGCAAGCATGGGCCAAAGCAGAAACTCGAACACGCCATGTCGGACCTGGCCGTTCCGTCTCGGGGGCAGCCGTGACCGGTCATGGAAAGAGAGTGAAGTCTGGCGGGGGTTCTCTGACGAATCGTGCTTTGGCATCCACGTCCGCATCGAACGAGCACAAGGTGAAGCCTTTGAAAGCGGCACCAAGTATGCTAGCAGAGATCAATAGAAAGGCACGAGCAGAGCGGTATTAGAACCTAGTTTTTGCTTTCCTCATCGTTGTGTAATTTACAGGTTTATCTAGTTAATTATGACTGTAAACGGGTCCGACCATGTGAAAGGATGCCTCAGTAGTGGTATTGTTTGCCGAAAGATTTTCCAAAGCGAACCCATGGGCTCCTTGGTTTAGTAGTAATGGGTATAATGGGGTATGAGCGAGTAGCCTGACGTGAATGTGACACACTACGCCGTCTACGGTTGCTGCTTTGGATCTGAGCGTTTGTTAGAATTGAGTGGTAGATGTGTAGCCATTCATGCCTTCTGACGAAGCAATATGAGCTTGGCCATGTTTGCCGGTTCTGCATCTGTTCGGAAAGGGTTACCTATGGAGTATTGGATGTGAACAGGGCCAGTAGACGACGAACTCACGAGATGCTACATATCCAAGTGCAGAGTCGTGAACATCTGAAGAGTCGTCCATGGCTATTATTGAGAGCCATAAAGCAGGCATAAAAAGATAAACGGCAAGGAGAAGACCGAGTGCGCTGCCAAAACATGTAGTGAAGGCCAACATTGTAGAGCGCAGAGGCCGCTATTGACGCTCTTGCGGTCAAGGCGACCAGAGCTTGAACGAATCAACAGTTGCGAAGTGAAGTAAGCGACCCAAAATAACGTACGATCCCCAAACCGGACACAGCCGACAGGTCACAGTGGTCACACGTCACTATGTCACGAGCATCCGCGACAGTAGTGGCCATCGTCGGGCTGACCTGTAAAGCAGCCTTCAAACTCGGGCTATTTACTGTTACACTACGGGGCCTCCCAAATTTATTGGATGCGCTAGAAAGCAGCAGTAGAAATAATGGCCAAGGCATTATTACAATCTCCAATCACATCTCCACGCTAGACGACCCGTTGACCTGGGGAATTCTTCCTGCTAGATACTATTTCTCGTCTCGCATGATGCGCTGGACGATGGGTGCGTCAGATATCATGTTCACAAATCCGTCAGTCTGGTCTTTTTGCTTGTCGTTCTATGAATCTGTCAGTCAAGCTTGTTCTCCACTTTCTTCCGCAAGGGCCAAGTGATCGAGACATTCAGAGGAAAGGGCATTTTTCAAGAAGCTGTGAATCTCGCGATACAAAAATTGGATCAGGGAGAATGGGTACATATGCATATATGCAACCATCCGCCGAAATAACGCGTTTAACGTTACAGGTCCACTTCTATCCTGAAGGCAAAGTCAACCAGCCAAGAACGTATCAAAAAGACGAATATGGGAACGCTATTCTCCCCAGATTCAAGTGGGGGATGTACGCCTTCAGTTCAGTAATTGTCGTTACTTCTTAACCGTTCACATAGTGGCAGAGTAATTGCATCAACTGCTCAACCTCCCGTCGTTCTACCAATGTGGGTTACTGGTTTTGACAAAGTGATGCCAGAGGGGCGACGGTTCCCTTTCAAGTTTCTGCCTCGTCCACGTCAAAATCTCAGCATAACATTCGGCACTCCGATTCCACACTCACAGTTTCCTGCAATTCGACATAGCAATAGTGAAACTCGATCAGAGATCACAGCCGTTGTACATCGTGCAGTGCATGATCTAGGCAAATCAGTGTCAGGCGAATCGCTTGGGTCATAGCAAACTTAATAAATTATTTAATCAATACAAACAATCAAACAAAATCTACGATACATCCTCTTCCTCAAAAAGTACATCGTAAAGAGCCACCAAACGTCTCAATTTCTCAGACATCACAGGATCCGACAGTATTTCCCGCGTCGCCAAGTTAGCCTTAGGCTCCTTATTTACAGTTATAGACGACGGTTGAACAAGGAACAGCGGCGGTGCTGTAGCAATGTAATTTGCAACCGTGTCACACTGTAACATCGCCATAACTTCGGGCTGCCCAGGATAAAACCTAGAGCACTGTCAACAAACGAGGAGGAAAGGCATCATAACTCGCCAGGTAGTCAGGGTTATCATAATGTACAATGCGACCAACATTGCCCCTTCCGCCCAGTTTGTCTTAGCATCTGCAGTCACGTAGTTGACCAAAAAGCAAGCACCGAGCTGGACAGACTTAGTAGATGTATGAACGAAAAAGCGTAGACTTGCAAGAACAGCCATTTCATAAAAGTCGAACAACAGTGATAGTGGCCTCTGAGTGCACCATGCTAGGATTACTATAAAAGGTGTCCACAACCTAAAACATTAGTGGACAAACGGATAACAGAATACACACAGAACAAATTGAATGGAGCCTTCAATTGGACGAGAGTTGGCCAGTCCCGGTGCCTCAGCATGCTCAGAGTTGAAAAAGCTTGATCGGACGAAATAGACAAAAGTAACTATGGCATCCCCAGAGTATGAACAGACTGGCAGTAAAATGAGGCCAAAGAATCTGAAAAGCATTCAGCATACTTCCAATGGGTTTGATCATTTCCTACTCTTGACCTATCTTGATGCCATGCTTCCCTTCTTTCATAGGTTCGATACTCTCCACTAGCTGAGGATCATGTTAATATATGCGCTATATGAAGCTGAAGATTTTACAAATTCAGCGGTGACAGCGAGTAGCCCGACAGACAAGACAAGACTTATGATACAAACCCAGATATTCATCTTGGGTTCTTCTTCGGCCATCTTCGCCACGGCCTTTTTCAGTTCCTCTGGAGCATCTTCATGTTCATGGAGACCATTCCCATGTCCCGCGGGGCTGTGAATGAACCACCGGGAGCATATATAACTAGGAGAGTTCAAAAAAGCACATTTGATAAGTATGGAACACTTGCACCACAATGAGTAGGATCGCCATGCCCCGGCTGACCTGAAGAATCTCTCCTCGCATGTGGTCTGAAACGACATCATTCGCGCCTCCAGCCCCAGCCTTGTCCCCACGATCAAGAGCAGCGAAGAATGAGACTGGTAGAAGAAGAAATAGTACGCTTGTAATTAGGAGGGATTGATTTAGCCCTATGACGAGGGGATGCAGTTCTTGCACAGCTACGCGAGCCCCGCCTATGATGAAGGATACACCAGAAACCAGTAAAAGACGAAGGATAACAACTCCTGAAGGTATTGTAAGGGTGACTAACAAACCTGAGCTAAGGATATTCGTACCGACAACAGTTGACTGCAGTAGCTTCAGTTCGCACCGTATTAACAAGCAGATAGCTAAGATGGTCTCAATGACACTGACAGTCATTCTTAGCTTAGCATAGGCTTTAGAATGCACTCACTTGGACAACGTGACGATGATAAGGTCCCCAAAGTCTTTGCCGCAATATAACGCCAAGTTCTCTCCGCCAAACTCCAAGAGCTTACAGAGAGGCATGATTGCCAAGAAACTAACTATCAAGGTACGTCAGCCAAGCGAGACTGGCAATTTTGATAGTTACAGCTGAAGTTGATCGTGTGCGGTAAACCCTCGGATTTCAGAGTGCCTACAACCCATGAACATGGCACAAACACCAGAAGCCAATTCAGAACTGCTGACAGAGTCAGTCGTGAACATAGCTCAGAAAAGACGTACACGACGATGTGACAAGTGCTTTAAAGCTTTGGCCCCATCCGACTGGCTTCCTTTCTTTCGGACGTAGTTTCTTCCAGAATTCTGGGTTGACCTCTGAAATCAAGAGCATTGACGCAGTAATTCTCTTGGAGACTCTTTTTCCCAAGTTTGCCAAGGAGCTCCTCTCAGGCTGTTGGGCGCGTTGCATATCATTGTGGAATTCATGATCTGGACTCCAAGTACTACGCAATCCGCCTCCTTCAACTGCTCGGTCATCCTTCAATGCAGCTTCGTTAAGCGTGAGGGCATCCAGCGCACGTTGGTGATTCGGGTCAGTGACTCGGCGTTGTCTAGAAGATCCACTGGGCTCATAGTCGAGAGGAGGCTGAGAATCAGGGACATCGGTGTCGTTCTGCATGTTCTCGTTCCAGCGAGGGGAGACCAGCTCCTAAATACAAGTCGATGGACGTAGCTGAGCTACTGTATGATATTTATAGTCCGCTATTTATAATTTGTCCGTTAGTCTTCTCCGGTAGCACTGACAGGCCTTTCATCGTAGGCAGCGACAACCGAAATAGCGAAATCCTTGAAGTGTTGTTTAGAGCATGCCCTACCAGGCTTTTCAGAGTAAAAAAAATAGGGTATATCGAGGTGAAACACCAACTTTCAAGGCATATATCGTAAGATTTGAGCTCGCCGGCGTGCTCAAAATATCCTGGCTTTGCATCAAAATGATCCGAAGAATACATTCTTGGTCATCGAAGGAGCAGCGAACAGTAGGTCCAACCAAGACGTTCATGGACACTTTCCACAGGGGCTCACGACGGAAAACTTGAGCCGCCTTTAGAAAGATTATTAGAAAGAAGGTGAAATATACCTATGCGTCTCTTCTTACCACCTTCAACCTTGTGTGAAAGCAGCTTTGCATGACCCAGCATGCCAGTGGAAAAGTCTCGCTCCCCACGCTTGATAAAAAGTTTGATGCCTTTTAATTCGGCCTCCACTTCTTCATCTTCTTCTCCAGTAAGGGCTAACTAGATCTTCCATCGATGTAAAATTGCAGGATGATACTTACTTTGCACTTTCTTTTGCTGCGAAACCACTTTGACCACCGGAATAATAGCATGCAACGTCTCGGACGCTACATCTCCCTCACCGACCATGTGAATTGGAGGGACATCATTCGGACTATCAGATTGACTAGTGGCCCACACTGCTTTTCCGTGCTGCGACTTCAAAGTAGTAGAGGCAAAGGGCGATGAGGATCCAGCAAAGCTTGCAAATCCTCCTGAAAGGCTCGCGGGCTGGTAGTGAATTAATCATTATGGAAAGTGGGAATATATATACCAACGCACAGCGGCAACGGAAGGTCGGGATGTAGCTACTGGAGCAGGTTGCGACACTTTGATGGATGCCGGTGAGGAAGCTTGATTAACTGAAGCGGGGACATGCTATTTTCGATGAGTCCAGGTGAAGCAACAGCATGATAGACGAACAACATTCTTTGACTCTTCAGGAAAGCCTTGATCAGAACCCAATGTGACAGTGATCTAGGGATTGCCCAGTCACTACGAGCAGGATGATTGTAAATGTTACATACTTCGACGGCCTTATCGTCAATAGGCGGAGTCTTGCTTCTCTTGTTGGGATAGGCCGTTTCTGGGCTCTAAAGGGCATTGTGATAGTCATCGGAAGCATTCGAAGTGGTAAAATAGCGAACGTGTGGTAACCCCTTTCAATCCGAGTCAGAATCTCGTGAAGAATAATTAATAAGGGCTCACAGATTCGTTGTCATCATGATCATGCATTTGCTTTCGTTTCAATGACAATCGTTCCTGCTCACCCGAAGCAGGGGTCTCCGCGTTGATGACTGGATTTTCAGCAGCCTCGGCAGACAAATCAAAAGTAGACATTTGTGATAGTGAAACTGTCTCGGCGTCTTGCAAATCATGAGTAGAGGTGAGTTCAGGCTTGAACTCTGTAGATGGCTGGTCCGGCGATGAAGGGACTCTGTGAAGGAAAAAAGTTACACAAGACGAGGTTATGAATATGAAAGGAACAACGAACGATGTAGAAAGTCTGCGACTGCATGCATACCCAACACTTGCAGCAATTGTAGCTATTCCGCAAAGAACGAAATTGAATTCCGAGATGGGAAGCATCGGAGCCATCGAAGAGAATAAACAGGAAAGAAAACAACTGGGATAGTGGCAAAACAATAGAACGAAGAGCGTTGGAGAGTGGCAGCTTTTATAGAAATGTGGATCCGATGATACACGCCTTCAACCGCCTAATGCCTCGTGCATGCCTCAAGGTCTTTATCAGTGATCGGCTTTACCTCTACAGTAAGTTGAGGAGGTTGCACTATAGGAGAGCACGGAGTATCTGCAAAGAGGTTGAAGTGAACATTTTCTAAGCAGCAAAATCCGCGACTGAAGGCAATCCTTCAAGAGAACGGACACGTGACCATAAATGACCGGTAACTATTTCAAGTCAGATCGACGGCTAGATATTGGGATATTGGTCCTCTCTTGCAGTTCTTTCACAGCAGAGCCAGACGAGCAGGTGTTGGTTCTTCAGACAACATCCTCGTTCCCAAGGACGCGGGAAGTCGACAGGTCCTCTGTACCGGGCATTACAGAGGCCGAAACGGCGGATTTGTTGCCGACAAGCCTGTGCTCGCTCCCGATATTGAGATTTGCAGCAGAATTTGAGATATTAAAGCACGTACACCTGAAACACTAGCATTCATGATGCTGCGTCCAGTAATTGAGCTGTATGGATGAGCCTACGGTAATTTAGACCGGCAGTTTCCAGAGACTCGGACTCGGACTCGACTCTCAGATCTCAGTCATGGTGGGAGTCGAATCTATTTAGGATCACGTGCTGGGACACCCTCATGCAGACTTATCATGTCGTGGAAGATCGCGTCGAAAGTATTTATACCTCCGTTCCCGTTCCTTTACTGGTTGCTACTGTCCCCTTACCATGCTATCATCTCTGCTTGCGTTGACCACTGGCCTGACATCTTCACTGGTGTTGGCTGGCTCAGTGGACTTATTTCCATCAGACTCACTCGTTACAGTGCTGGACTCCAAAGGCTTCAGGAATGCGCTGAAGGAAAATGTACGTTCTGTCTGTCTCATCTGATTTGTTCGCTAACAAGACCAGCTCACAAGCATGGTGGCATTCGTTGGGCCCTCGTGCGATGTATGTATCACACGCAGTTACAACATCGAGTCCTTACATATATCTTAGCATTGTGAAGAGGTTGCCCCCGCATACAGTACTGCTGCACTTGGTCTATATCCTTTTGTTCCCGCATATGCTGTCGATTGCGGGGATTCTAAAAACAAGCGACTCTGTGCAGAGCAGGTACGTATAGTGATAAAAGGCGGCAACAGTTCTTACCCTATGCACCAGGAAGTTCAAAACTTTCCAACTGTAAAGGTACCTGCTGTTTTCACTGCTACTTCTCTGCCTAAGTTTGCCGCCATAAGCTTTTCCCAAGAGGAAAGACGTTACCCGCATTGACTTATGAAGAACCGCAAAGTAGTGCCAGTGCCTTTTACTACTGGGCATCAAGACGCGTTCCTAACGTCGTTCAAAAACTTCATCAGAAAGAGGAAATCGAGCCGTGGGTCAAAGAGGTCTGTTTAATCAAGGCTTGTGATTACCGTTTGATTTGTTCTCACAGACCGCAAAATCTGGACTACCGCGAGCTTTACTCCTGAGAAAGGAGAAGAGGCCCCCGATGTTATGGACCGTTCTTGGAAACAGATACAGAGATCAAATACAATTCGCTGTCAATCGTGATCGCAAAGGCAGATCCTCTGTATTCATGGGTCTCGAAGCTGGAGGTCCAAGAGTGTCAAAAGTTGTCGTCTATCCTGCGGGATCGACGCAGCCAGTCGTGTATGAAGGTTCATATATACTCTCTGTCTCCGATCGACTTACTGATGCTATGTGCTTAGGAATCCAGAAACTCGATTCTCTGATAAAGTTCTTCGACTCTGTGATAGACGGTGTTGCAGACATCGAAGCAGTCAATGAAGAAGCTGCAAGCGAAGAATTTTCCCCTGATGAGAAGGAACTGGAAATAGAAAAGAAGCAGGAGGCCCAGCGCATTGCCTTGGCGCACGGCGGGTTCTCTGACTTGATCGACTTCGAGGAAGCCATTAAGAATGGCGCGGGTGCAAATTATCATGACGTTCATGGGTTTCCTGGCATGATGGGCGCGGCACCGCCGCCCAAGAAAAAGATTGTGGATGCTAACGGTGCAACAGAACCACCCGTCATGTATGCTCCGAAGGCATCGAGTGTCATCGAAGAATCGACCAGTCACGCTCAGGCTGTATTTGAAACGCCCGCAGAAACTCTCGCACCTTCGTCTGCCACTGGTGAATGTAGCGCATCTGTGGAGTACCCTGAATGCAGACCATCAATTGCTGAGCGGCCAAACGACGAGCTGTAGGCATGCAGTAGAATTTATTGTCGGCATATAAGTTGCATATAGGTGTATTTGTAGATTGACTGAAATCATCTTATTCTGATTCTTTACCTAAGTTATTAGTGCAAAGACATCACAGAGATAAGAACCAGTTAACAAGATCGCCGGGCAGCTTGTAGCAGGAGACTATCCTTCAGGACTGACTTTCGAGAGATTCTGCAATCAGCTTTCTGAACCGACGTCGAAGGATCGCGTTTACGAGTGACGAGGTGCTGTTTGTTGTCTGGATGGAGGACAAGGGACGAGACGTATTAAGGCCTTAAGCTTGTATAAAATTGAGACATTGCTCCTGAGACAAGTTTGAAGTCAGTGACGGCAAGCACGTGACATTATCCCTTCTATGGATGTGGTCCGCACTGTCAGGCGCTTCGTTTCGGCGTGGTCGCAAGCTGGACAGCGGGAATGGCAAGTAAAGCCCTTCGTTGAGGTTTGAAACTAACAATCATTAGCCGGGAGATTGTTATTTCGCCGCATTCCAATCCATCCGACGCTAAGAACGCCGACATCCTCACCACTGTCTACCAAACCCTTTTATGGTGTACGCTTACTAGCTGGCCACAGGAACACGCGCTCAAGGCAGAGGAATTTATTGCATTTGTTCTTTCTGTCATAGACACCCTTCCATCTTCATCCCAGACTTTGAAGTCATCTAATGTGGCGATATTTGCCGAGTATCTAGTGGACTTGGTATGGGCGGCGGACAGTGCAGTTGATGAGCAGTTAAATGATGCTCGGACGGTCATCACGGAACACGGTGGTGACCTACCAGTGACTGGCCCTGCGACTGCTCTTTCGAACGCGATAAGGACGAGAGACAACGCAGACAAGGACAAGCAGACGTTGGCTAGCATTGTTAAAGCTCTACTCGTAAGTTTGCTCTCGTTCTCCTGTCTTCTTTGAACCATCACAGGACTCTGGTCTCCTGAACCCACTATCTTGTCGTGAAAGACTAGACAGTGCCATCCTTGCAAGTGTAAGCTTAATACCAGACAAAGTTGCAATGGATAAAAAGGAAGTCAGAACACGTACTGCGGTCTTGTACGCCTCTTCATTGATTCACACTCAATCTCAATCTGACTTCTGAGCAGTTACAAGCAAAATAAGTTCAACCTTCTCCGCGAACAATCAGAAGGATACAGTAAACTGACCGCCGAATTGACAAGCTCCTTGACTCCTCCGCATTCACCCTCCACCGGCCGGCCAATCGAATCTATTGATTTCATCGAACAACGCGCCCGTGCGGTTTGGGAAAAAGTCGTCAGCCTCATTGGATACTTCGATCTGGATCCCAACAGAGCGCTGGATATAATTCTCGACGTTCTTTCAATCCATTTAGCCACACATTATACTTTCTTCCTCGCTTTACTCTCTTTCTCTCCATGGTCTGGTGCATATCAATTGCGCAAACATGCCTCAGCCATGGACACTACGCCTGGTTCGTTCAAAGAAAAATATCTTGATGAAGTTTTGACTATGGCTGCACCAAACATACCAGCATCGTCTGACACTTGCGTCCTGGCTCAAGTTCTGGGCTTCAAGTTCAGACATCACTATGTCAGCTCAGCTCAACTATCTCTATCCGAACCACGCTTATGCTTTCCAGTCCTCCGACACCCCAGAAACAGCACCGAAGCATTTACTCATGACTGCCGCTATTCTCATTCGTGAAGGTTTCATCACCCTGGAGGAGCTCTATCCGCATGTGGGTGTGACTCGTTCCAGTCTTCTGTCAACTGACTCCACATAGCTTGCCCCTGCTGACGATGAGATGGAACACTATCGTAAATCCTACATAACTGACGTCCAGTCACGAATAGCAGGTTCAAAGATCAGTCAGTTAGCAATGGCTGCTCCCTTGGAATCTGGCCCTTCCAGTGCAAAATCTAAAGCTTCAACTCCTGTTGGTGACAGTAAAAGGCAAACAGAAGAAAAGGAACCCCCGAGTCAGAAGGCCGCCTTGTTGATGTGTCTTTTATCTGTCGGGGCACTCAAACCTGCTATTTGCATTTTATCCAGGTTTCCTTGGCTGGTGGATGTGCACCCAGAGATCGCGGACCTCATGATCCGTGTCATAAAGCTGTCTCTATCTCCCCTTTATGAACAGCATGTTGGAAAAGAAAAGAATTCTAACTACATGCAGCCGCGAGCTCGCTGGGGATCAACTGGCGTGTCTCATCCTCCTCCGCGGAGACCTCAGCTGACGCTCTGGGCGCCTACACCACCGAGCACAAGCATTACAGAGTTTGTGTTCTTTTATCCAGACTGGCGTGATCAGGTTCCCATATGCGCTTCATTGGATGATTTGGCGGACGTCATAGAACCTTTGATACGATTCATCGGGCTACATGTGTCTCGCGATCCACTTTTCCTCACCGAATACCTGAGACTTGGGAGGCTCCAATTGCAAGGCCGAGTACGTGACCACTAAGTGCAACTCCCCTGTCTAAAGACTCTGTAGATCTCTATGAGTTCCGACACTAAGAAGTCCACCGGTGAGGCAGACTTAGACGACCCAGTCAGCCAATTCTGGTTCAAGGTATTGCGTGTCTATCTACTGCCTGCCCTTCCTCTTATTAGAGGAAATGCTGTTTGCACTGTCGAAGTCTGGAACATCATCAAGCAGTACGAACCAACGGCACGGTGGAGGCTGTATGGTGAATGGAAGAATTCGACGTACAAGTCTCATCCAGAGCTTCGAATTCGTGAAGTCCAGGCAGACCGTGAATCAAAGGGCATTCTACGTCGGCTGTCGCATAACACCATTGATGCATTGTCTGGAACCGTTGCAAAACTTGCACATTCAAATCCTTGCATCTTCTTCAAGCATGCAGTCAACCAAATCATGGCTTATGACAATCTTGCCAATGTTGTCGTGCAGGCTATACGATACGTTACCAATATGGGTTTTGATGTTCTTATCTTCGTGATACTTGACGCATTTGCGAATCCGGATAAAGAGCGCGTTAAAGACGACGGTGTTAATATCATGGACTGGCTTCAGAGTATGCTCAAATTTTTCTTTTTCTTTTTCTTATAACCGATAGGCCTGGCATCGTTCACTGGGATGCTTTTTAGACGGTACAGTGTCGATCTGACCCCAGTTCTGAACTATGTGGTCCATCAGCTTCAAAATGGCGCAACAACAGAGATTGTAGTGCTGAAGGAGTTGATATGGAAGATGGCAGGGATAGAGCCGTTACCAAGTTTATCTGATTCCCAGATTGCTGCTATGGCAGGTGGCCCTGCGCTTCGAGTGGAGGCCATTGCGTCTGCAACCCGAGGAGCAAGGCTTGATCCCGGTGATGCCATGTTAAAAGGACCTCAAAGATTGGCTAAAGCCCTTCTGGAATCTTCACTAGCCTTCCCGCTTCTGGTACAAGTTGCCCAACAGCGTCAATCTTCTATCTTCAAGGCTCCTAATGCCCATCTCAAGTCACTTGCTAGCTTATTCGATACCGTATGCATCCCTCTACGTCATCTATTTGAAGTTGAATGTTATTCAGAGTCATGGTGTTTTGCTTCAATATCTTGAACTTCTCACCTCTCCATCTGTCATTGGCCCCGAAGACTATGCTTCCAAGGTAGTGCCCTCTATTGCAGAACTTGGAGAGAAATACGGCATATGTGCTCCTATCTGTATGCAAATCATTCGACCGATGCTTCATACATCGCTAGTGGTATGCAGTGATGTCTCTACCGTTTGAATAGTTTACGATACATGGACAGGCAGCAGCAGTAGCTATGAAGGAACGCGAGCGCTTAGAAGCTGTCGAAGCTGAAAAGCGACTCAAAGCGACTCTTACTGCCAAAAGAGAACCTTCGTCCATGGCATCCCGTGTTGCATCCCCCAGCATTGGGTCTAGCAGTGCGGAGATCAACGATGCAAAGCATGTGGAAGCGAATGGAGAAGACGTTGCGATGGAAGGTCCATCTACGGCACCTGCCATTTCTCCCAAAACTCCAGAGGTGACCTTTTATTTATTCGATTTATCTCTACTCAACCCTTCGCAGGGCCCTTGGTTACCCGAACTCTCTACCCTGTTCGACGACATAAAGAAAATTGCTCCAGAAAAGGCGTATGAAGCACTTGGGTAAATCACCATGATCTTCTTTAGACTGCAACTTATCGTTTATTAGCCCTGGTTTCTATTTAACATTTTGGCAACTCTCAACGTACGATCTGGCACCCCCAACAACTCAGTATCACGAAGAAAATACTTCCCTGAACACCTTGAGTCGCCAAGAGATGTCCAAGATCAATGCTGCGGAAAGTTCTTCCGATCGATCCAAAAGACTTACTGCATCTTCTCATCGTCAACGCCGTGAAAGATACATCAAATTCGCTCATGTTTTGACGGAGGAGCTGAAGGAACAAACAGCGTCCCGAGAATTTACACTCAAACGTCTAACTCGTGAAAAGCAACATTGGTTTGCCCATTGCAAGTTTGCCCATTGTTTATTTTCCATCTACTCACGTTTATCAGCGCCAAAGACAAATGTACTCATGTCAATCTTCATCGAACATTGTATTCAACCGCGGTGTCTGCTTTCCCCTATGGATGCCGATTACTGTGCACAAATGATCAAAGTCATCCATACACAAGGCACTCCAGGCTTCTACACTCTTAGGTGTTATGATTGGGTAAATGCATGTGGCTCGTCTATGTGTTGTGGTTTAACAATTGAAGATTCTCGGTGATCACGTCAAGGTCGTGCTTTTCTCCTGTAGCGAGTATGAAGCTCGAAACTATGGTATTTCTTTGTAAGATGAAGCCTCAGATTTACTCAAACCTTCGTAGGACGCTTTCTTCTTGGTGTCCTATCTGACCTATACAAGTGGCACCAAGATGAGAAGTTGTATACGACAGACAATCGATCCAAAATTGGCGGCAAGACCGTTGTGTATCCTGGTTTTCAGCAGCGGTTTACCCACAATAGGACACTTGTTGAAGAAGATGTTCTTAAATGGTCTGATTTCCAACAGATCGTGCGCAAATGGCACCGCAAGCTAGCAAAGGTGATATTTTTGTTTTAAGTCTGTCAAATCTGAACATAATCAGTGCTTCATTGAATGCATACAAACTCGAGAGTTTATGCATGTCTACAATGCCATCATCGTATTGAAAGAGATACTACCTGTTTTTCCTTTAGCGACAGTCCTTGACGCTGCCGGTTCAGGGGTCAGCTTAGACCGGGCCATTGACGAACTAATCGAGACGGAAGAACGCGGTGATCTTAAAATTCTGGCCAGAGCGTATGTTTATATCTATTCACATTTTTACTTAGATGTGACGGTAACAGGTATTCTGCCAGTCTGAAGAAGCGAGAGTCTTTATGGTCAGGGTCCAAATCATCTAGCAAGGTTTTCATTCTATTTTGTTACCTCGCTTCCGTCAGCTAATTGCCCTCAGTCTTCAACCAAACAGCAGGCTTCTGGCGGTAGGGGCAGCACCAATACTCCTACTGCGCCTAGTGGTCGCGGTAATAACGTTCAACCGCCGTCTTCAGCACCTTCTGGGCCTCGTGCTGACCAATCTACGACCCGCGTCCCTTCACAACCCTCAACAGTCAAGCCAACACCAAACATTGCAGCTACTAGATCCTCTGCTGAGAGGTAAAGTCTTGGTCTGTTTTGTTCAAGTATCCTGACCCTTTTTGTTGTTTAGTCTTCGGCCTCCCGTGGTCAAAAGAACAAGACTGGAACCCACAAATGCCGAATCTCCTAAACCTTCTGGATCTTCTGACGCAAAACCCCTGCCTGATGCCTCTGTAACTATCGGAGGTGTTTCTGCAGTCCCAGAGGCAGGAGCACACGAATCTACTCTCATCCAGAGTCCTAATCTCACCGTCTCACCTCCGCCAGAGAACAACGCGAGAGTTGAGGCGCAGGCTACAATGCCCCCTCCTTCAGTACCCAGCCAGACCCCGTCGGCTCAGGAATTAAGAGAAACTGCAAGACAGACCATCAACCGGGCTGAAAAGTCAGAAAACAAAACCCTTTTCGGAGTTGAGCCCCGCAGTGGCTCACCCAAACGGTCGCTTTCCCCTGTGAGCCATTCGGGGACAAGGAACAACAGTGCCGATAGTCGGGCAAGTATTCCTCGATCTCGTCCAGATGCTGGGACAGAGGAAAAACGACCAGAACTGCAATCACCGGTTCGCCGTGATAGCCTGACGCATACAAGAGGTGATAGGTCTGGGCGAGACCGAGTCGGTCGTGACAGTGAGAAGGACAGCGAGAGAGATCGGGAAAGAGGTCGCGATCGACATGGCGATAGGGAACGCGACCGAGAACGCGAACGCGAAAGGGATAGAGATCATCGTGACCGTGACCGTGATCGTTATAGAAGAGATGAAAAGGATAGAGAGAAGAAAGATCGAACATCAAACCCTCCACTCAATATCACTTCTGACGACCGAGCTCAGACTCGTCCAGCTCATAGGAATGCTCAAAATGGTGAGGACGCGGTAGGTGTCAAAAGGAAGCGGCTGTCGGAGGATGAGGTAAGATCAGGCTACAATATGGATAACTTTTTGAACGTCTGTTTTTCACAGTCCGATCGTGTCCCGAAGCGTAGTTCCCGCAAGGATGCACATCGAGAGGACCGAGGTGGCAAACATCCGGTCGAGCAGGATGTGCGAGAGGGTCTTGACCGAAGGAGGAGGGACAAGGAAGAGTTGGACGATGGACGACCTGACAAAGTAAAAAGCCTTTCAGCTGTGATATCAATCTGATGATTAGTTGCAGTCGCAGGAGATTCCTGAGAGTCCGTCAAGAAACCCTCCTGTTGGTCCTAGAGCCGAGATCGCTAAAAGTAGCAAAGAGTCTGGTCCTCGAGATCGTGATCGCCATAGGGATGGAGTACCTTCTGGTTCAACAACCCGGTCGGGGATACAAGATGCCAGTTCTAGCGCTGGCAGTCTCCGTTCTCGAATCAGCGAGAAAGAACCGCCCCGGGGACCGTCGCAGGCTTCTCAATATCGCCCTGATAATCACAGAAATGGGAGTGGGCGTGACGCAGGGAGAAAACGCAATTTCCCAGGTAAACTAGCTGATATGACGATTTCTTTCTGAACGTGATTGATAGATCGTGAACCCAACGATATGCCATTTGGTCAAGGCCAACTTGTGGAACCAGCCCACAAAAGAGCCAAAATTAATCGGAGAAGGGGACTTGATCGACAAGATCCCCAAACGAACCCTAATTTCCTTCCTGTAAGGAAGGCGCTCGCGGACTCTCAGGGGGGCGACAAGTCTCGAGGACGAAAAGACTGAGCTGTATTCTACTGTCGGCGCGTACATTAATCCCTTTGCATTACTGTTGAAGCTGTAATGTTAAATTATCTAGTGGGATGCGAGTTGAATCGGATGGTCTAAATAACAGAACGACATGTTCATCTGCCCTTGATGAGTGTGAGGAATTCCTCTCGCGTTTTTTGCTGAGTACGGAAGCAACCCAACATACAAGAAGTTACGGTTATAGCACCTGGTTTCTGCACGCCACGCATCGTCATACAAAGATGTCTAGTACAAGGTGAAGATGGCAACGGCCAGTCAAAAACCTCGACATACGTTGCTTCCATAACTACAGCAACTCCACGGGGTTTTATAGCCTCTTGAATGGCTATAGCTATTTGTTTTGTCAGTCGTTCTTGCACTTGAAGTCGTCGACTGAAAGTCTCAGCGATTCGGGCAAGTTTAGAAAGGCCTAAAACCAATTTGTTCGGAATGTAACCTATAGCGATCTAGTGGGAAATGGGAAGATACCCAAAGAGAAATGATGGACATACTTTGCCAGTAAAGGGCACGAGATGGTGCTCACAAAGACTGGAGATGTCGATGTCACGCACAAGGACCATTTCATCGTGATCTTCTGCAAAAACTGCATCGTTGATGACATCTGACTGATTAGCAACCGTGATACTGCAGCGGTGCACAACACACCTGCTAAACGCTCCTCGTATCCACGGGTCATCCACATCACTGCTTGAGCATATCGCTCTGGTGTTTTGAGCAGACCTTCTCGATTCGGATCCTCTCCAATGCAATCCAAAATTGTCCTGACAGCATCAGCAAGTCTCTTTTCCCTTGCAGCCCGCTCTTCAGCAGTAGCTGTCAAGCGTGAAAAGGTTGACTTTGCTGGAAGTGGTAAGCAACGATTTCTCAAGTCGAAGCAATGACTTACCAGGCCAGCCAAGTCCATTCGAATCAGGCACGACACCATCTGACGGTGTCGCAGCTCTGAATCCATAGCCATCATTTAACTTGGAGGTCGCAAGGGACAATTCACCCGTGCCAGAAGTAGGTTCATCGTCTGCTAGTCGTCGCGTTGAGTCATCGTCCGACGCTTGCATTGAGAAAATATTTAGTCACGTGAATCTACACGGATCATCGATCAACCATCTGACAGAAGTGCGAAGGGTGATAATATAAGCCATGGCTACAGCTACACTACGACATGCATAAAATAGCTTAATACCCAGTATCATTGAGATCGTGGGTTACAAAGACTACGATTCCGTCTTTTCCATAAGCATCAACCGGACTGCCTTCAATATTTGAGACGGTCGTCAGCTGTACTGTGTTGTCCAAAACCTTGTGAATGCCAACAAGGAGACCAGCACTACGTATACCATTGATCAAAGATGGAACCTGGAGCTGAAAATTGCCATCAGACAACTAGTCGACTGGACTGCGATTAGCTACCAATAGATCTGCGTCGACGAAAATTCCTAGTAAATTGTTCGTCTTTGCAAATTCAACAGCAGCTCCAAGACTTGCAAGTCTTCGATCGCTATCATCGTCGAAATGGCACGCAGTGTGTTCTACTTCTTTACCACAGTTAGAACCAAAAAAGACAGGATCTGTCCTTTGATATGAAGCAATAGACATTCTTGTACAGACACTTACAGTTGGGTTGTTTCCAATTCAATGCTGAACATACGTCAGGGGAAAAGGACATGAGAGCGACTCCACGACGAATAGCCGCATGGCTCATAAACGAATGATAGATAGTGCGAAGGATTGCGTCCACAAACTGATTAAGATCCAGTTGCTGTCCAAGAGCATACTGCTTTAATATGGTACCTGAGGGATAGGCGATTTCTAACGTAATTCCAACGGATGGAGGTAAGACCTGAAGCAAAAACTCAGCTTAACTTACAGCCACATCGGTAACTGACCTTAAGGAGCTCGGATAGAGATACCATCGACCGAGCTAACAAGTCTCGCCAGGCAGGTATAGACAAGGAAGCCCCGCTTATCTGTCTACCCAAACGAACCGCTAGTGCCTCGAACTGAGCAAGGGTGACGTCCGAAGCTCCAAGGTTGAAAGACGGTTCAGGGAGTAACCAGCCAGAAAAGACTACAGGCTGCAAGTCACGAGTGACTTGGACTACAGCATGGAGATGCTGCCCCTTGAGCGACGATATTGTCGATACTTGGCTTGTGGCACTAGTGACGGGTTGCCCAGACGGTGATGTCTGCGCAGAGCCTATGAGATTAGAACGGTGTGGCCACGAAAGACGGGATGGTGGGGCAATGGTCGTTGTCATAGAGGTGGATTTCCAATAGGTTTCAATATCGCCACCGATTTCAAGAGTGACCGGCTCAAAGGAAGTAATAATGTTGATGGCAAAGGTAATCTAGCAGGAGTTAATATCTGACATACAACAGTATAATGTCACCTCTCCGATCGTGTGCAGGCGGTTATCCAGAATAGGTAATACAAACTGTTGTTTATTTTTGATACCAGCGAAGAGAGAAGAGAGTGCAACTGCACGGCCGATTGTTTTCGTGCCAAAACTCGGGTATATTGAGAATTCGAGGGACAAGGAACTGGGGGAAGGAACTTGGAAGAAATAAACCCCACGCTCGTTCCGCTCGAGGAGAGATATGGTGTGAGGAGCAGCATTCACATCGGGGCCGGTAGAGATGACGAGTTTTAAAGGTGATGAAGCGAGAAGATACTCGTCCTTGAATGCAGGACTGGCAAGACGATGACGGAGTCGTACCGCGGAGCTTCCCTCGAGATAGATCTGCACTAGATGAGTACGATCAAGGTAGTTATGCCCATAAAGAACATGGGGCATTATAGGCGGGGGTAAGGAGAGAGAAGGAATGAGATCGATGTCCATCTGGATATTGCCTTCGTCAGAGGCAGGAGAACTGTCCGGGATCTTCCCCTCCCCAACCATTGAAGGCTGGCGGTTGGCGGCATCGAGTAGGTAGTTTAGACATCCGATATGTCCGTAAAATCCAGCATAATGCATCGGCTTGTGGCCTAATTCATCAGTGATATTGACCCGACTCCCCGCTTCCAGAAGGGTGTGAACGCAAGCGTCTCTACCGTATCGCGTTGCATGGAAGAGCGGAGTCCACTCGTGATACTTGTCTGGAGTGTCCCATCCATCTCTGAAGAGAAGAAGCTTGCAAACATCGACGTGACCTTCTCGTGCCGCAAGGTGCATCGGATACTCGCCATTGCTATTTGGCAAGCATTTAGCGCCACGATCAAGAAGCAGCAGAACAACGTCTACATGGCCGGCTTGACAACTAAGGGATAGGGGAAGAAGGTCGCTGCCTGCGGGATTGATGTACTGGCCATCTCCCAGGAGCACTTTAACACAGTCTACGGAGCCTTTAAGTGTAGCGTAAACAAGGGGACTGTAATTGTCGACATCAAGACTATTGACGGGTAGATTTGCGTCGATGAGTCGTTGGCAGATAACGACGTCGCCATTGATGGCTGCGTAATGAAGAGCTGTGCGCCCATAGACATCAACTTTGTCAGTCTGTATACCTTTATCGAGGCACATGTTGACAAGACGAGGGGCACCAGAGATTGCAGCTTCGTGGAGGCAAGTCCGACCATTGATGTCGTCAACAAAATGAAAGTCAAACGGGGAAGTAAGGGACGATAAGATGAGGTCCGCGAAGTCTGGGGGTGCTTCAATCACCACGCTCCATAATATGCGGTCTACATTTATCTTGCCGCCAGCTTCCTGAGAGAGAACATCAGAAAAGCGAAGGCAATCGGAAATAGCAGTGGTGTCTGAGTTGACGACAGCCTTGCGAAGATTTTTTTCGAGATCGCGGAACGGCCCAGATGATGGAGCACGTTCAACGGTGAGCTGCTGAATTAGTATATCGGACACACCGGCGCCTTCGAATTTGAGACCAGATGAGAGATCGGTGAGATCAAGAAGACATGCCGCTACTGTGTCAGAAAGCTCGGAAATAAGCTAGAGAAACAGAACTGAGTACGTTCCGCAAGTTCAACTGGAAAGGACTGACTTGTCTGTTGAAGACTGGCTGAACTTCGACTTGGCGACTCAGATAGAGTTCCTTAGTGGTTGAAATCGTTCGCTTATCGTATTTCTTAAGGATCTTGCGAAATCCGGTGGCATTGATCTCGACAAATTGCTAGAAAAAACTTGAAGACGAGGACCTCGGTGATCCTGAATGTGTACCTGTAGTTTCCTGAGGTCGCGCTCAAGAAGGCGGAAACCTTCTTCCACAGCACTCCATTCCACGTGGTTCTGTGCCGCGTCAAGGGGCGAGTCTGGAAAACCACGCATGGCAGCTGCTCTACGTTTGGAGAGAAGGGTTTCAAGCCGTCGTCGGAGCTCATCCTCTTTTTGGAGGTAAAAGGCATTGATCTACTGGATTTAGCTCGAGTAAAGTGGCTTGAATCAACAAACCTTTTCTAGTTCTCGCTCAAGTTTGAAAAAAAAGGCAGCCTTGTGAGCTCTGAAGTCGGGTCCCCTGTCTTCGTCACGCTGCGAGTCAGAGAATATGGGGGGAACGCCGGGCGAATGACCATCGGGTGGACGAACACCAAGGGCCAATGCAGCAGCCTCTGAGGCAGGGCGATTTGCGGCGAGAGACGATATGATCTTCTTGAGAAATTTGTAGTCGAGGTAGAAGGAAGACCATCCTGGAACTTGATGCGCCTGAATATACTTTCCGAACTGAAGTTCAGAGACAGATTGAGCGGCCTTTCAGAACTTGGATATCGAAGTACCTTCATGGTTTAAAAGGGCTCGGTCAGACTTGTCGCGTGCAAACTTCAGGCTTGATGGACGCGCGAAGTAAGAAATTGCTGGACGGAGCATACGATGGCCATCGAAGGCTCGCGTGAAAGGAGCAAATGATAATAAATGATAAGTAAACGTGCTGAAAATAGACCACTTTATTTTCAAAATTAATTTTCTACGATTTACGAACGTGCGCTACACAAGAACTTTTCTCAGCTGCCACACCTTTGCGGGCAGTAGTGTGACAGGACATTTGCCGTATCTTTGCACCTGGTCGTAAGCACAGCGATAGCAAAACACATACCCAGATGGTAGTGCAGTAGCATTGTTTAAATTGTCGTGGCAAATGGGGCACTTGCCGTATTGTTGCGAATCGAAACCAATTCCTTGGGGATGCGGACCAAGCATAGCGGGCGGAGGGACTGGCGGACCAAGCGGCGATGCAGATAATGAACGAGCGGGCGAATTAGGCGAATACCACCACTCAAGGAATTTCACAAAGAATATTGCGGTGGGCAGCAACAGCCGTAAAGAGTCGAGAAGGAGTTGCGGACAAGAAGATATCAGACTTTGAAAAATTTTCAGGATCCCATGCGAAGCCAGCTCTGGAGGACGAGTGGCCTGAGCTGGTCTCTGATTCCCATGTCAGAGAAGTAACGAAGAAGATGCAGAGGCTCACCAGATCGTCTACACCAAGCCGACGGAGGTCAACACCTATCCAGGACAGCCATGGTCGATAGAAAGGCGTTCGATCGAACAAGTAGGCAACGTTCCATGCCAAAAGCCAAGCTTCAAACGAGAGACTCATCCATGGATACATGGCCTTGAAAAGTCGGCGCAATCTTCCTGCTAAACTCTATTCAAGACATGATTAACGAAATGAAACCACGGTTCATGACTGAGCACCTCGTTTGTGAGCGCCTGTATTTGGTGTGGCTCGATGACCTCAGGGTCAATGCCGCCTCCAAGAGACTCGTAATAATCGTGTGCTTTTGCACGCAGATAAGGGACAGCTATCTGCGATTGATTGAGCATTAACTGAGCAGGATCGAGCTGTACGCACGAGAAATAGTAACGAACGCCATATCTCGCGTTTCCCGAGGGCTTCTCCCTTTGGAACGCCCGCAACGGCTGCCTTTGCCCTTTCAGTTTCGATATAAGGTCTCCTTCTACGCTTCAATCCGTAAAAGTTTTCGGAAAACGAAGCACCTTGGTGAATGAGAGAACGTGAAATAGTGTCGAAAGGACGCACCATGCTTGCGAAGATAGTGTCCTTCGACGAAGAGCATAATGGCTGCATAGAATTCTTCATGCTTGTTTACTATACGCAGCAGATAACGGGGGTAACGATGAGCAAAGACCTTTGAACATTGAGCGTCGTCGGATGAGTTGTTGAGCGTGTCTCACCGCAAGGACATACTTCAACGCTGGCTGAAGCAAATCGCGGAGCTGTTCCTGGGCTACAAGTTCGAAGATGGAAGGCTTGAAAGGATCTGAGCCAACATCATTGAAGAACTCCATAATAGCCAAACGAACTCGGGTTATTCAACTTGACCACATTGCAAGTGGGTGGCAATTGGTTGTCATTACAATCTCTCATGTTCGCTGGTTTTCACTCAATGGATGCTCAGCTGGCCAAGGAAACCTTGGACGAAGAAACTGCCTACAGGTTCCCTTCATTTTCAGCCTCAGACGCTGTTACTCTCGTCGGTTTGCACGCATACATTGCTACTCATTTAAAACTAAACATAGGGCCTTTCTCTTCGCAAAAGATTTCGCGCATCTGCTCGCCATTCAAAGGGTCGAGGTCTGCTTATCAGCATAGTCACCATCGCAGGCCACACCCTCTTCTCCTGCACCGTCGGTGACGAGAGCAATCTAACTGGAATCTCGCTCGATAGCTGGTCGTGCGTCGAGGCCATGATCAACGTCGTAAAGCGCACTGGCCATTCAAGCTATTATGTAGAAAAGGGAATGAGTGCTATGGGCAAACCGCCAAAGCAGATCGGACTGCAGGCTGACTTTGGCGTCCAGGGTGGCGGTGAGCGTTCACTTCTTTGACGCGTGATTTCCCGCCAATAGTCATAGCATTCCCAATTTGGTTGGAGGTATATCTCTTTCTTGCTGCGTTGCGTTCTTAAAGGCATTCAGAATGGGCACTGCTGTCCAATAGCCGTCGTTGCTTGTTATTCAGGTTCGTCTCAAGACGACCACATTGTGCGTGTCGCCAACCCTTCAAAGCTTTCCAACCAACTCGCTCATTTCTCATTTCATCCAGCTCGTTTCCACAACCGTTCGCGACTACCTGAATAAAATGAAAAGAAACAGCGAAATGACCATCCCAGCTCCATCAGTTGCCCCGCTTCATACGGGTAGTGTGCGTACAGCCAGATCTAGCGAGCATTGACCAATCGTATATCAGGAATGGCCCCAGGCAGGACCAAGCGTCTTAGGATTTAGCCAACCACCGGAATCTATTCTGGAGCACGATGAGCATTAGGATAAATACTACGAGATTAATTTAGGCATCTTCCGACTCCAGTTCAGAGCCTGCAGCATTTCTTGGAGGATTGAGGAGTACAATGGAATCTGGAACAGTTTCAATCGTCTGCGTTTTGTTCAATCAACCCTTCACTTACTGTGTCGCAAGAAAATTTGACGTTGTCCTTGTGGAGTTGTTGGGTCGGCATCCGCGTCAGGCTCTCTGAGCTCGAAATTGGCTTCAACATAGACCTTGGAGCCTTTCTTGAGGCCCAAAAGATATTGTTTTGAAGATTCTTGAAAAGCAAAGACTCTGTGCCAAGTAGTCTTGGCCGTAGGTCGTTCACCTTCCATTGCAGGGGGCGCGAAGCTAGTGGTGGCAATGGTATACCTTTCAACTCGTCAGATACCCTTCGCTCTATAGCTGGCTACAAACGTCACGTAGTCCGTGTTGTTCTTCGTTTGTTTCTGTTCTGGATCTCTGCCCAGATTGCCAATGAGGACAAGTTTGCACAGATCACTTCTCCGGGCAGAACTTGTTGAAAATGCCTATAAAAGCTTGAGAAAGCAAATACAAACAAAAGTAACGAGCAGACACGAAGAGAAGCGCGCGAGGCTGCGGCTACGCGGACAAAGTTCATTTTCAAGTTTCCTTGTTTGGCACTGCTTTGCTTCGTCTATATTCGGACTACCAACATGTCGCGTCACCGATTCATCAAGAATATCAACATCGACGGTTAGTCTGGCCTCCGTTTCAGTTCCATTTGACCACAGCTGTTTCATAGATGAAATGGCTCTTGATAACGAAATGTCAGACCAAGGCGAAGATGAAATCACACCTCAGCACCAAGGTCTTATAATTCAGCCAGTTGAAGCTTGCCTGATTATGAAAATTAGCCCAACTAAATGACGCATTTCATAAAGTGTGCTCCGTCCTTGGTGATGAATCTGTGCGTGCAGTTTCGGATCAGGAAATCAAGAACTTTCTATGGGAGACCTATTTCGATGAGGAGCAGACTATACGATGGGTGTTAGGTACGCTGTCCAATCAAACAACACTCTCATGTTCAATGCTCCCTGTAGACGAGCAGGATAGAAGAATCGCAGCCAGGGAACGAAAAGGTAAGATTGCAAGTCATATTCTTTTATTGCCCCCGCCCCCCCACTTCGCACTTGTCCGTGCATCATATACCACAAATAGCCTATGATAAGGTGCATTTTGTCACAGGCATTTGCCTTTCGATGTTGAAACGGCGATAGACTTACCCGTCTTCTGCGTTAGGCAGTCCAGACAAGAGTCTACCCCCGCTTCCCTTGGATGAAGACCGTCCGAAATATGTTCCTCCATTTCATATATTGCAGCAGCAAAATGGACGCAGACTACCTCTGATTATGCTGGCAAACCAACAGCAGTCTCTAGAAGATGAGCCCGAACCGGAGCACGACGGGCACGACATACCAGAATCCTCCGACATGAGCGGTGCGGCCCGTCCTGGAAGGAGAAATCTGAGTACAATTTCGGAACGTACGGAACGTACAGAGCCGTCTCCCTTCTGGAGCGCTAATCAGCGTCTCCTTTCCTTGCATAACCCACACATTCCAAGCTCCACTACAGGGACATCACTGGGTCAAGTAATCGGTGAGTTTCAGCTATAATAGCTGACAAAGGCTTATTTCTTCCAGCCAGTCGTAACCATCATGACAAAGACCCAGATACACCTTTGGATCCAAATCTCATCCCGCTCTCACCGTCTGGTTCAGCTATACACGAATTGTCTACATATGAACCTGCACCATCTGTGCCAGATTCTGGAACGCGAAGCGAATCGAACACTCCTCGCCCGCCGAGCGTGACTCTTCCTCCGCTCGACACTATTCCCGACATACCAGACTACAACTCCAAATCTTCTCTTCCTAACCAAAGTGCTCCAAAGCAGTCGAAATTATCTCTTCTAGCCAGTGCGCGGGCGGCAAATTCTGTCAGTACGTTCTCTCAGAGCTCACGCGCCTCAGGAACCGAAAAGCAAGGCTCGGTAAAGACGTATCCTGGGCTCCGTCCTACCAGCCAATCCTTGAAGCCTCTGAGCACGATTGAAACTCCCGAGACAACCACTCCGTCGTCTATGTCTTCCCATGTTCGCAGGGCTATTCAAACCGCACTTGATATGGAGGCTCTTGACGGAAAGGAACAAGGAAAGGCTCAGGAAATATCAGAAATAACGACTTCCCCCCAGAAATCAATTTCTCCAAGTAGACCCGCAGCACCCACCTCACCTCAAACGCGCATGCTCTCATCGCTGTCCCAGCCGCCGAAAGCCCAGATTCCATCAAAACTTGCCCTACTGGCACAGGCAAAGGCAGATTCAAATCAATTGGCTAAATCACTTTCATCTCTGGCGAGGCCTCCTCCCAAGAACCATCTTCCTCCGGAGCACACTGAGATTCTTATGCCAATAGCAAATGGTCCCTCAGTAACCACAGCAATAACAACCTCTTATCAGTCCCTGTACAGTCTTGCCGATCCTTCACGCCCCAGTATGCACCCGACACCATTTGTGGTTCCACTTCAGGCACCTTCTCTTGTGGCTATTTCGCCTGATAAACCCAAACAATCCAAATTAGCAATGAAAATAAAAAAGGTGCAAGCTATGCAACAGTCGCCTCCTGCGGAGGAAGAATCACTATCGATGCCCGTTGATCCCATATTTGCCACTACGCAGACCCGTCGCCCGCGTGCGCAACCATCTTCATTTGCTACGCTGCTAGTTGACGGCCCCAAACGACAGTCGACAAAAACCAAGGGAAAGCAGAGAGCAGACAATGCGTCGATATCGCCAACAAGAACATTATTGAAATCAAAGGAGGTTCAAAATCTCGTTCCTCGACTTGCCATGTCATCGGGCTTTTCTTTCGATGTTCCGAGTCCTGATGATATAATTTTCAATGCCCGTAAAGGGACTTCTCTCAGTCAGTACAGAGATAGGGCACCTGGTCCATCTAAACCTTCAACTTCGACCAAAATTTGATTTATAATGTTTCTGTGTATTTTTCTGTTTGACTGATGGTTTTTATTATTTAATTTATAGCTGCCAAGGAACGCGAAAAGGCTCTGAAACAGCAATCACAGCAGAAGGCAGGCATTATTTCTATTCCCGGCTCTCGTGCCGCTTCACCTGCTCCAAAAACTCCAATAAAAAAATCAAAGTCAGCGAAATCAGGCACCTCAACACCATTCCGAGGATCCACAATGGACCAACGCATGCTTGACCTGTCAGCTTTGAACTTGACTTCGAAGGAGGAGGCGCCGATCGTTGAAGAGATACCGAAAATGAATCTAGAAAAAGAGAAAGTATTAGAGGAAGCAAGGAAGGCGCTTGAGGCATCAGCAGCCAAAAAGGGTGTCAGCCTGGTGATCATAGGTATGTAAGATCCTTTTCGTTTAAATCGATCTCAAGTTTGATAGGCCACGTCGATGCTGGCAAGTCGACGCTGATCGGACACCTCCTATATGAGCTTGGGAGGTTAGATGAAAAAACTAAGGTGGCGAACGAAAGAGCTAGTAATAAAATTGGGAAAGGCAGCTTTAGCTGGGCATGGAATCTTGATGGCACCATAGAGGAGAGAGAGAGGTCTGTTTGCCAAGTTACAAGCGTTGGAACCGAACAAACTAAACAAACTTTTCAGAGGCATTACTATGGACATTGCTTTGCAATCCCTGTCCACACCTCACCGACAAGTGACCATTCTTGATGCGCCAGGCCACAAAGATTTCATTCCTAATATGATCTCTGGGGCAGCCCAGGCGGATTGCGCGTTGTTAGTCGTTGATGCCTCTAACGGTGAATTCGAGGCCGGTTTTGACCGTGGCGGGCAAACTAGGGAACACCTTGTCCTTGTGCGAAGTTTAGGTGTCTCACAAGTGGTCGTTGCAGTTAACAAGCTCGATCAGGTATGTCGAGAAGCTTGTACAAGCCAAGCTGTTACTAATTTGCTGTTCAGGTACAGTGGGAGAAAGAACGATATAAAGAGATCTCTTCTCTTCTCCGACCTTTCCTGCTGCAGTCAGGGTTTCAAACATCAAAGACACAATACGTTCCAGTGGGTGCCATGCTGGGAGTCAACCTTGTCCACTGTGATGGTGACGATGCAAAGGCACTCTGCGAATGGTACAGTGGTCCAACACTTGTGGATTGTTTGGGTCAGTGGTTCCTTATTCATCTTTACGATGTGTCTGAGGCCTTCCCTAGACAAACTAGAACCTCCGTCGCGTGACATCGCTTCCCCCCTTCGGATACCTATTTCCAATGTGTTCAAGGGTCAAAGCTCTGGCACTGCGGTTACCGGTCGTCTTTGTGGCGGTGTGGTTCAAGTAGGTGAGCGATTGAGGGTTCTTCCGGGAGACGAATCCGCCGTCGTGAAACGTATGCTATCAATTATCTCATTGGTTTAGATGACTTACTGTAAGTCCCAGTCATAGAGGTAGAGAGTGAGAGTGTCCCCTGGGCAGCTGCAGGCTCAAATGCAACACTCTATCTTACCTCCATCGACCCTGTCCATCTGTCTGTTGGCAATGTTCTATGCCCTCCGACGGACCCAGTACCGCTCGCCACAATTTTCACAGCACGGATCATTGTTTTTGATGTTCAAATACCGATCACTGCAGGCGTTTCTGTCGAATTGTTTCATCATTCCCGAGATGTCCCTGCGACTATCTCTAATCTCTTAACAACCTTGGACAGAGCATCCGGAAGCATCGTGAAGAAAAATCCCCGGTTAGTGTCTACTTAGCGTATGCTTCAGGTTCTGAAGCTTTGCGTAGCTTTCTTATCAAAGGTACATCTGCTGAAGTACAGATAACCCTTCGATCTGGCGTCCTTGCTAGTTCTGCGGTAGCTCGACCTATTCCCTTGGAACCTTTCGCTGTGAATAAAGATATGGGCCGCATTCTCTTGCGGCGAGGGGGTGAGACAATAGCTGCTGGTGGGTTGGTATTCTGTATTCAATCTTGAGCTGAATGCCGGTTAGGGATCGTGCTCGATATTTTCGGATGACATACACGAATCAAAAATTGCGTCAAGGCATCATCAACTAGTCATTAAGCAGAGGTCTATATAGACAAAGAGGACATGAATAGATGGTATATGTAGCTACAGTGTAAATCCGTCCAGATATGTATGAGAAAAGAAAAAGTCTACTGCTTCTCCTTGTCCTTGTTGCCGCCAAATATTCCCCTTATGCTGATACGACGGAAGATGGATCCCTTCTTCTTACGACTGCCTAATATGGATGCAGGTGGTGAATCTGTAAATGTCGACTTAGGGCTGCCACTAGAAGGGAACGCATGTTTCTTGCTGGGGGTGGAACTAGGAGTTGTTGCTGAGATAGCAGAACTCGTTTTGGTGGGTGTAGCGGGAACTACAGGCACCTCAGCATTTTGTGCCTGTTCTGCTGGCGCAGCTTGAGATGTCCGTTCTGCAGTCTTCTGGTCCGCAGCATCGACCTTTCCTTCTGCGGGGGTTGCAGATTCTGTCTTGACTTCCGGAACAGCTAGAGCTACTTCATCAACTTTTGCGTCGGCTACTGTGGGCGCAGCTACTGTGGGCTCAGCGGGTTCCGTAGGATGAACAACTGCATCTACTCCCGTAGACTCCGGAATGACCTCCGTTTTAGATTCCTCAAGTGGAATCGAGTCATTGTCTTTTGTTTCGACAATGTGCGCCGCTTCGGAAGCAGGTTCTATAGGAGTTGGTGCAGAGTCCTGCGTCACTTTAGAATCTGTAGGAACAACAGCAACCTGTTCATCGGCTGGCGCGGTGACAACTTCCGCAGGAGATGTTTTTTCGGTGTCAGCAATTCCTGCGAGCCCGGTATCCTTTGGAGGAACTTCTGGGGGAGAAGGAATCATAAGTCTGTGCGTCGAAGGTTCTTCCGCGGCAGTTACAACCGGACTAGCGGGAGGTGATGGAGCTACATTGTTTTCGGATGCGTTTACTGGCACTAATGGTAAGTTTAAAGGAACAATGGGTGAAAGAAGGGAGTTTTCGGTAGTCTCCTCAGATTTCGAAACCTCAGGCACGTTAAAGGACGTGTCTGGTTGTGGGCTTTCAAAACCAATCTATGTGACTTGGTGAACTTGTGTTTGAGTGAGTTATTAGAAATGACCTTTACAGGACTCCATGGGTCTACGCCAATAACACCTGTGGAAAAGTCAGACCATAGATAAGCATCGAACGATGTGTCACCTTTGATAGCGCCTCCCATCGAAGAGGTGACATACTGAAAGGCCGAGGATGTGCCATCTGCAGCAACAATGGTAGCAGCAAGGTCTGGATATTTAGACAAGATGAGAAGGATGAGAGTACGCTTACCGCTGAGGGTGGACCCTTTCGGCTCTCCTTTAAGGTTAGCTTGGCCATTTGTAGCAGGCTTCTGAGGAACAGTGTAAACGTTATTAAGGTTGCCCGCAAGGTCTCTCTCGGTGGGCTCTGAATCCAATGTGGTCCAGTTGCCGTCTACGATGAATTTGTAGGTTATCTTGCAGCCATAGTCGACGTCAACTTTTCCAGTAAATGTTCCATCTGCCTCCCTCGATAAATGAAGACTTGAAGACCACTGGACAATGAGTTTGGCTCAGTGGTTTTTAGATTTAAAGCTTACTCCGTCAAATGTGCCGGTCACAATCACCGACGAGGCCGTAGAATATGGCCTGCAGTCTGTCAGCCAATGCAGTATGTTTCCGAGGAGCTACCATCTGAAGACAAGTTGATGCAAATCACCCATGAAGAAGAAAAAAAGGAAAAAGAAGAATTTGGGTTTGTTTGTCCAGTTTTCGGCTCCCATTTTTACGGGTTTCAAACTTGTCTTTCTATCTGAGTGGAATTCGTGACCTACGCCATCAGCCGTTTAGGTCTCTCGTAGCAACTGTCTGCTTCCGTTTGCGTATCTGGTTTTTGCTCGCAGTGCCAAGGTTCTTCGGAGCATACGGAGGGGTGTCATAATAAAGCTCATTCGACACTTGATCTACAGAATCTCGAGGCATGCTTCAAGCTTTCTGTCATTGTCAAAGAGCTGAACAGAATCAGAACAGGCTCACCCAATCATTCTGCTATTACTCCTGGTGACTCAATGTTAATGGATCAAACCTGTTCCAGGGGAACTTGAAACTTTTGCAAGCGTACCAGGGTTCAGACCTTCGCGCATTCCGGGTTATTAGCTTTTCAACTCAGGTAGCGTTCGAAGCGCTCTTGACACTGAGAAAGTTGTATAACTCCACGGGGCGGTTATATTCAGTTATCGGCACACCTAAATGTGATGCTGTTGGGCTGTTTTAACAGCATTCTAGGTTACTGCGACAATCGCCAAAGGATTATTGAAGCACGTCGGTCCTGTTTCACGTGTATTTTCTCGAGTATCGGCTCCTGGGCCAACCCTATACTCCGGAACATCCGTTTCCAGCTGCCCTTCTTGATGCTCTTGCAGGTTACAGCTACCCGGTGGGTCCGCGTGGGCTTGGTGCAGCCGAGGATAAACGGATACATCTCCCCTGCGTCGTTGAAACCAGGAATGAACGTGGAACTCAAGAACTATATCAGGACTTCTATTGTGGCAGCAGATGTAAATCAGGACCTTGAAAGAAAAGATGACAAGGACATTCAGTATTTTGAGGCACCTAATGGCGTCTATAGCCACCTCGCATTCTGTAAGTGTTGAGCATCTCCTCTCACGGATTCTACAGCTATGGATGAACCCTAAAGGACGGAGACCCTCAAGGTTATCGCTGCTTGGATGGACCACCTTTATATTGTACACCTTTCGTCTGCCCAGAATGCAATAAATATCAGTCCTCCTCTAATACCTCCAGAACCGCTTCCCAATCAATCACGCATGTCGAATTACTACGATAAAGGGGACGTTCAAAAGGTATTGGTGTGGAGCAGGTCAATGGGGAGACCTGAGGAAAGAAGGCCAACGGCCGTGCGGTTGGCACCACAGGCAGTCGCCGGATTGTGTAGCAACGCAACAACTTTGAATTCCCGTCCTGTAATGGACAAGGAGGTAGAGGTCGAGGTCGACATTGTGATGTCCTTTGGTTTATTCAGTTGGATTGTTGAAAATGAGGAAGACACTGACCGTTCGGACGCTGCACTGTGATCTGGCAGGTCCTCCCGCTTGTTACGCGTACGCGGGCCTTTAACCCGTGTCGAGGAGAGAGGGTAACTATGGGAGAACATGGCGCTATAGTTAATCAGCGAATGACCGACAGCTTTATACTCAATATAAGCATGCATGTTGCACATCAGCTATCATGATGGACGACTTGGCTTTTGATCACACTGCCTCATCTGGATATGAACGCGATCCGAGCTGTGAACTGTTGTCTGCGCTACCTGGACAGGAATATTCTGTGCATGATAAGATTCTCCGACTGACTCTATCCGAGTCTATAACACTGCAACTGCGGGTAGATGCAATGCCCGGTTGTGGAGGCATCGTATGGCCAGCTGGACAAGTTATTGAGAGCTTCTCCATCCATTTATTTGTTGTTAAGCTTTGGGCAGGTCTTAGCAAGTTACCTGATCAAACGAGGTCTAAATTCACTTGCTGGGAAGAATGTCGTAGAGCTTGGTAGTGGCACAGGTCTCGTCGGACTTGCTGCAGCTCAACTGGGTCCAAAACACGTCTGGATAACGGATCAGGCGTTTGTGGTCTGTTTCATAGCCTGAGCACTGCCTCTGACAACGTCCAAGCCCTCTGTTGGACATAATGCGGGCCAATATCTCAATAAACAATCTTGGACCGCGCTGTACAGCCATCGAGCTAAACTGGTATCTATATGTTCCCCGTCCGTTGCGGTGCATCCTTCCATATTGACCGTTCGATTGTAGGGGTACTAGTATTCCATCTGCCGCGTTGCATTCTGATGTGATACTTGCTGCCGATTGCGTTTATTTCGAGCCAGCATTCCCACTATTAGTCCAAACTCTCACTCAACTTTCTGATGTCAATACTGAGATCCTATTTTGCTACAAGAAGCGTCGCAAGGTGATGTCCGGCACCTCAGCTGCGATTATATCTAAAGCACCCGCAGGCAGACAGACATTTTTTCAGTCTGTTGAAGAAGAAGTTCAGCTGGGAGCAGGTGAGATGGTTGCCAGTGACTATATATTGATATCGATTGTGCAGGTAACGGACGATCCAGATCGCGAAATTTACACGCGTGAATCCATTCATCTTCTACGATTGAGAAAGCTGTAGTAGGTAACTGGCCCGCTCAAGTCTCAACTGACATTGGCTGATAGCTTACATGCAGGCTATTCCTGGGCCATTGTTTTTATCTGTACAGTTGTGAACGACATCACAGAATGGAAGAACGAAAGCACCTGCAGACCGTGGATTCCTTCTATTTCCTGTTTCAGAGTCTCTGTCACTAGTTTGTGTTGTTTTATAACGTTAAGTCCGCTGAACGCCTTGCTGGCTATGACTATGGCGTAGAAAGTTCCACATCCACCTGCATAGCAATTCAAACATGAACATGCGCAACGAGTGCGTCCAACCTGAGACGTCCTGCACTTGCAACCGAGACGGCGAGAATTTGGCAGTCAGCTTGTCATAAATATGTTGTTCTCCTTCAGAGAGAGGTTGAGGAGCTGGTTCCGCATCTGGAAGAATGCTTGAAAATCGCCGCAGTTGCTGTGTCGCTACAAAACGGCGCGACAGTCTCGAAAGCATTCGTAAGATGACCGCGTGACGCCAAAGTCATGCTGCTCAATACTTTCAGAAATCCACTATGTCTATGCAGACTCTCCCCAAAATCATTCTGGACGAGTGCAATGCCCAAAATGACGCGTCTTAATCGCTGTGTTATTCGTCGGGCGTTTGCCACAGCCAAGTCAGAGCTTCCAGCTGCAAAAGGCTCGAGGCTTCAGCAACCATCGCCCCTTCCTCCAAAGTCTGTCGGTATCTGGCTCATGGCATCGTCGACTCTAGTGTTTTCAATTATCGTCGTCGGTGGTGTGACCAGACTTACAGAGTCTGGTCTTAGTATAACTGAATGGCGTCCTATTACCGGTATTCTCCCTCCTCTCTCACAAACTGAGTGGGAAGACGAGTTCACAAAATACAAAGCTACTCCAGAATTCAAACTGTGCGTTAAGTCTACCCCCAACTTTCTTTCTGAGCCCGCAACATAGACTAAACCATTCAATCTCCTTGCACGACTTTAAGCGCATATTCTTCATGGAATGGGCACATCGTGTCCTTGGACGCGTTCTTGGTTTGGCCTTCGTCGCGCCTCTTGCATATTTCGCCATCACTAAAAAAATTCCCAAGCCCCTGGCCGGTCGTCTCGGTGCAATGGCTCTGCTCATAGGTGCACAAGGTGCTCTAGGCTGGTACATGGTAAAATCTGGCTTGGACGACGCTTTGTTAGAGCAGCCAGGCGCTGTTCCCCGAGTCTCGCAGTACCGTCTTGCGGCTCATCTTGGTCTCGCATTCGTTTTGTATGCGGGCATGTTTTCCACTGGTTTGTCGATCATCAAGGACTGGAAATACGTCCATTCAGCTGCTGATACCTGGAACGGCCTAAAACCTCATGTATTCTCCGCGTTTTCAAAACATCCTGCGGCTATGCGGCTCAAACTATTCGCTCAGGTTCTGACCGGCCTTGTCTTTTTGACGGCCATGTCAGGTGAAAGATGCTATTACACTGCTTCGCACATTTTTACGTCTCTCAGGTGCCTTTGTTGCTGGACTGGATGCTGGACTGCTGTACAACGAGTTTCCTCTGATGGGCGGTCGTTGGGCGCCCCCTGCGGACGAGCTTTTTTCTTCGGCATATGCTAAGACCAGCAGTAAATTTGAGTTTTGGTGGCGAAATATGCTTGAAAATCCGACGACAGTTCAATTTGACCATCGCGTCATGGTGAGGCTCAACCGTGTCCACGACTGTGTTCTAACATTCGCCAGGCAATTACAACCTACTTGGGTATAGGAGCTTTATTCGCCTTAACGTTCCGCACGGGTACGCCACCTACCATTCGTCGTGCTGTCGGGGCTGCTTTTGCCATGGCTAATGTGCAGGCTGCTCTCGGAATCTCAACCTTGTGGTATATGGTTCCTACCCCCCTTGCAGCCTGTCATCAGGCCGGTAGTGTCATGCTTTTGAGCGCTATGATCCATGTTCTCCTTGCTTTTCGAAACCGTCCTCTGGCAATACGACTGTGGAGAGAATACATTAGAAAAACTCAGGGAATCAAGGTCGTGCACGCCCAATAGTGTAGTAATCGTTCTAACAAGATAAAACCCGCAACTCATTCAATTTCACCGCTAGTATGAGGCAGAAGTTATGTGTATTTATTCGACCTTAGTCGGACATTTGTACATCCTCACTTGAGGTAGGTGCGACCGTAGGCGCTGCTTCTGGCTCCTTGGGGCTCATACTCCCCAGGTATGGCTCTATGGTGTCGCCTTCCAGGATTCTGAACGAACCAACAGACGACACATTCGTCTCATTGACACCACCAGGACCAAGAACACCAATCGAGGTATTCAACACGTTCAATTCCTTGTCTTGTTGGAGTGTCTCCCTTAGTGCATGGAGTCCATGTCGAATGAGGTCTTCCAGTGAACCTAGGCCAGAGATTAGAGGACAAACTCGTATCACAAGGACATCATACAGTCAGCAAAACTCTTGTAATGCCTCTCAAGGTAGGTTTTAGCACTCTGGCTGCGCGCTCCAATAGACATGGCGAAATATTCGTATGATGTACCCGATGGTGAAAACTCGTAGAGATGAGGACCGGATTGATCTTGTCCGATAACAAGAAATCCGACACCGTACGGACGTCGTCCATATTCCTGTGTATTGACTTGAGCTTCTGCAAAGAGATTATGTCTGCTACTTGAAAGATAACGCACGAGACGTACTGGAGGCGATAGCAGACACCAGCCGGTTTACAGGAACCGGTCGGTTAAGGACCATTTTCGAGGACATGGCTTGTTGGCGCATGAAGTTGCTACAATGTCACAAAATCAACCTTTCTATCAAGCTTCTGGCTGTACGACGTACCTTAAAACGCGAGCATCAGATGTAAGACCAGCAATAGCGATGCCAACGTGGTCGTCTATACGGTACATCTTCTGCTGGTAAGACGCCAACTCTCCAGTTGAACGCTGTTGAGTAGAAGATGAGGGCAGTAGCTGGAAAAGACCTGTAACATGCCTTCAAAGCGAGAAGCACTGCGTGCGTTTTAGATCGCAAGCCAACTGCGGCAGAACCCTGTTTCACTGCTTCAAGAGCATATTCCACCTGATGCAAGCGACCTTGAGGTGAGAAGACTGTGTTATCGGAATCATAGGTATTTCTAAACTGTAAGATGTGTTGAGTGGCTGCAGAATTGAATCAGAGTCCAAGATCTAACCATTGTGCAAGGCAGGAGCCAAGTCTCGCGAGCTGACGCGTCTAAATGTCACGTTATCTCATGCCCTTTTATTACATTGAATATGGAGACAACTTGTACAACATAGATCGACAACGTATTTGATCAACTGTACCAATCCAGTGTGCTGGCAGCTCATGATTCCCAACGCACACAAGTCCTGAGCGTGCTGCAAATGCATCCAACACGACTTGCTCGCCTGGTTTAGTCAGTTTTAACTGTGTAAGAGAGGGAACGACAATGCCGTCGAGAAGTAAGCCAGGATTATAAGAGCTGATAATTAAAGTTGTCAACTTTAACACTCGTAGACTAGCGTCGTTTGGAGGAGTGAAAAAATCAGATCTTTGCCAAAATTCGAATTCAAACTGCGTGAGCTTTGGACACATTGCAAGGATCTCCAATACATGGAGATAGACCTGAGGGTCTGATTGTAGGGGAGAAGGGCGCAGTGTTAAGCTTGTGAGATCCCCCAGATGGAAGTGTTGATCCAGGTATGGAAGCGAGTAAGAGATGAATGCGAAATCCAGAGATTTCAAACGCATAAACTTGCTGGGCATCAACATTTGACTTGGATGCGAAATCACTAAAGTGAGATGTATAAGATTTGGAGCTCGGACATAATGGAGGGGAGCCATATTGCTGATGGCAGAGTTGTTGAATTCGAGTCTCTGCCAACGATGCAGATACTTTTCAATGATGGTCTGTAAATTTATCTCAGGGCGGACATATACTGTTGGAGCAGACCATGAACTCTTTTCTTTCGGAGAAAGCGAAAGAGAAAGGGGACAAACACCAGCACGCCCTAGCCATTGTGATAAGGCTTTGAGCTTGTGGGCTGCAGGATTCTCATAATCAAGCACGGCTCTGATTGATGACCAGAGTCTAGGTGTCGAGAATGTTACCGAGTGCCATAATTTGCAAACTCGGCCGAAAATTAAGGGAGGGGAGTCGATTGCGAGGTCTATCCACAAGTCTGGTGGGATAGAGTGAAGGAATATTTGTGCTAAGAGCTCTCCAGGAAGACGATTGATCAGAGCAAGCAGCATCAGACGGGCATTAATTTCGCTGCTTATTTGATTACGCTGGAAGTTGAGACGGCGAGCCACATTAGTCAAGATGTTAAGATTAGCTTTGAGTTGAGCGAGTCTGTGAGAGGCGCTGTCATGGAAAGCGGATATTTCCTGACCCTCGTAGCTGTTTGGGACGCGATCGGAATAAAGGAACTGATCAATATCCACCAACGGGTGTCGCACACCAAGATTGAAGGAGAAGGAATGCGATTTCGTCTTTGAAAGAGTGAAGATAACGAGGTAAGTTGCAAAGAGAAACTAACCTGCATTTCGCTATCACTATTAGAGACGCTGTAGCTGAAGTCGAGACGAATTAGCCGAATGTCTGGCCTGAGGTGAGTTGTGAAAAAGGGATTGATCATGGGACGAAAGTCTATATCTGTCAGGAGATGGAAGCGCTCGCTAGGACCCATGAACACAGCTTTGCATTTCTTGAGCATGGCGTCGAGTGCAGTCATTTCTCTGTGAATCTGAGAGACAGCTGTGGCCAACACAAGGGCGTCATCGTGGATAGGTTGCAGTGCCTCACGAAGGATTTGAACGCTGTGCATGATCAAACTAGTTTGTGTGGCGTCTGGTACAGCATTGGTACCGAGGAGACCGTGTAATGCATCAGTCGAGGACATAATTGGAGGCTCAAGGGATATTTCTCGAACAGCATAATGACCGGGCTCTTGTGTCTGATAAGGTTAGAGCAGTTTGTAAATTTAAATACAAGATACCTGTACGAAATTGTGAAGACCCGTGAGACGGTTTCCAAGGAAAGGGACGAGGGAAAAGCTGTAAGCATAATGTGCGATGTGTACTTGAGTGTCCTGGGAAGGTCTATAGGGAATCGTTACTGACACAGACTGCGCACATTTAACAACTCGTACAGAGTGGTTGAAAGCATTGAGCGTGTTCCTCATGTGACCGGTAGTACTACTGTATCAAATTGGGTCAGACATGGAATCTGCAGGATAGTGTCTCTTAAGGTGTCTATGAGAGTCCAGTCAGCTCTGAGGAGGCGTAGTGAGTGCCCACCTGTACTTTCGCATTGAGTACAATGCCAGTGTCTCGTTCTTGATGTACTCTCCTAGCCTGAGTGCCTCTTCAATGTCTTTTGGCTCTGTGAGATTCCTATTCTCTGCGAAACGACTTAGCATCTACTTTATGAGTATCTACTTGCGCACTTTCGTACAATGCCCTCAGTTTGCCGTGGAAGTTGTAACTACATGTCTGCTTAGGTGCCATTCAAACCACTTTGGTGCTTACGAGGGGTCTGGATAGTCTCTGCCAAGCCTGTTTTCAATGAGAATGATCAGTCCTGAATGGAAGATGTCCAGACCGGTGAAGCTCCTTATAGAGTGCCAGGGCACGCAGGCGATACTTGTTCATCGGCAAACAGGTGAGAATCTGTCACATGTCCTTACCCAACCTTCGAATAATACTGCTGTAATGCCCCCGGACATTTCATTTACACCCCTGGATATGGTAGATTCAAATATCAGGTCTATGTTACTATCACTATTGCCACTCAGGCCTCAGGACGTGGCTGGTTCGATCCCTACCTGTCCCAAATTTTTGATTGATTACTTCTGTCCAAACCCTGCTCTGAACTTTGGCTACAATCTTTATCCGGACTAGGCCGCAGTGCGACCATATCCGACCAGAGATCTGATCATGAAAGATGTGAATGCCCATCAATGCATCTATCTGTACTTGCGTCTAACAGCACACTAAACTCGAACAAGATCGTGCGTGCATCTGTGCCGACGGGCTGACTCTTTCCGTGCTAGATACGATGTCGTCTGTTCCAATAGCATGTGCAGACGGAACATAGAATAGCTATAGAATGCCACAAAGCGGTTGGCAAGAAGACGCATCGCCCGGCCGGGCCTCAGGCCTCAGGAACGAACGCCGCCCACGCGATTGGCTCAAAATAGCGAACGTGCCTAACGCAAGCAGTGCTAATCGCCGGACTTGGTGACATATAAAGTTCTGGACATCCAAGCTCTACCATCTCCTCGTGCCTCTTAACAAGATGTCCGTAGACGATCATTCTGTCGGTAAACAAAACAGCAGCACCTACATCCTCGATGAACGTCGAAGGGCCGCTTTGGCCGAGGTTGATAATGCAAAAGTACGTCCCTCCCAATTTTTTCAAATCGTCTCCTGACTCGTTCCATTCTAGTTCTCGTTCGTCCCCGCTTGTCGCATTTACCACCTGCTCATTCATTCATTCATTCTAGTTGGTTCCATTTCAGGGTTTGCATCGTCGCCGGTGTTGGTTTCTTCACAGATGGTCAGTAATCTTTTGTCGTTTACGCAGATTCAGCCTCACTCTACATAAAGCATATGACATCTTCGCCATCAACATAGCTTCAACTATGTTGGGCTACGTGTACTACAACGCCAAAACGGGTGCTCTCAGTGCCCATCAAGACCTTGGTGTCAAAGTGGCTACACCAGTTGGCACTCTGGTCGGTCAGCTCCTTTTCGGATGGCTGGCCGATTTGGTTGGACGTAAAGTCAGTCAATGTTCCGTCATACTTGCTTTGCAATCACTAACCCCTATCTTCAGAGAATGTATGGTATGAGTATTTAAATTTGCCTCCTACCAAGTCCCGATCTTCGTTAGGTATTGAATTAATCATCATCATCGTGGCCACCTATGCCCAAGCCGTGTCTGGCAGTGGTCATGCAGTCAACATCATCGGTGTCTTGGTAGTCTGGAGATTCCTCGTCAGTTTCCCGATCGTGCGCTTACCTAATCACTCATTACTCTCAGATGGGCGTTGGTATTGGTGGTGACTATCCCTTGTCCGCCGTCATCTCTTCAGAGTTTGCCTCCACCAAAATTCGTGGCCGTATGATGACGGCGGTCTTTGCAAATCAAGGCTGGGGCAATTTCAGCGCAGCGTTGGTCGCTTTCATCATCACTGCTGCCTATAAAGATTCTCTTGTCTCCTCAGCTACCCCGAATGTCGAAAAAATAGACGCAATGTGGCGCATCCTCATCGGCCTTGGATGTGTTCCCGGCGCTATTGCTTTGTATTTCCGATTGACTATTCCGGAGACGCCACGATTCACTATGGATATCGAGCGCAACGTACAACAGGCCTCGGCCGATATCGAAAGGGTTCTGAAAGGCAAATCAGAGGGAAATCCTGATCTCGTTGTTCAGCGTGCCCAGGCACCTAAAGCTAGCTGGAACGACTTCACCAACTACTTCTCTCAATGGAAAAATCTCAAGGTCCTTATCGGTACTAGCTACTCTTGGTTTGCGTTGGACGTTAGTCTTCTTTGGTCTCTACTTTACAATGCCTCACTTTACATCTAGATCGCCTTCTACGGACTCGGCCTCAACTCGAGTATCATTCTGCAGACCATTGGTTTTGGTACACCAGTTGCTCCAGGTACTGGAATCGGTTCTTACAACAACTTGAAAAATGTTTCTGTCGGAAACTTGATTTTGTCCGCTGCTGGCTTGATCCCAGGTTACTGGGCTTCCTTCCTACTCATCGACTCCTGGGGACGCAAGCCTATCCAGTTGATGGGTTTCATCGTCCTCACGATCTTGTTCGTTATTATGGGTAAGATCAACATCTTTATCTCAACAGCATTCTGATGCATACTATAGGTTTCGGTTTCGATGCGCTCACTAAAACAGCTGCCGCTACCAAAGCCTTCGTCTTTCTTTACTGTCTCGCAGATTTCTTCCAGAATTTTGGTCCCAACACCACCACCTTTGTCGTGCCAGGAGAGGCCTTCCCCACTCGTTACAGGTCTACTGCCTATGGTATTTCTGCAGCCTCTGGTAAGCTGGGTGCTATCATCGCCCAAGTTGGCTTTGCCCAGCTTAAAGATATTGGAGGGAAGAACAATTTCGTCAAGCACATGTAAGTGTGAAGATCAGATGCAGGATTGCGTTCTGATTCTCTTCTAGCTTGGAAATTTTTGCCTTCTTCATGTTGACGGGTATTCTGTCCACTTTACTCATTCCAGAGACCAAAAATAAAACTTTGGAAGAGCTGTCAAACGAAGACCAAGATGGTTTTATCAGGGGTCAGTTTTCTTGACAAGATACAAGTATCCGTGCTCACAAGACCAAAGCCTGAGGTTCGAGATGATTTTAGCTGGGATCTAACTGTCAGTGTATGCACGTCTACGCCAAGGTGGAGGGTAATATAATAATCTGACATTCCTTATTCGTACTTGGTTTGTGTTCTGAGTAGATACCCATTCATCAACGTTGCATTAACAATACTGCGAAAACCGGGACCAAACCGGGACTGCAGGAAGGGGTCACGGGATCAAATCCGCATGTTCTATTTGCACCTTTACTAGTGTTTCAGCGCCAATATATTAGAGCCGCCCCACTAACCAACCATGCGCCAAATTTCGCCCTAATATGCTGGTGCTGAAACACTCTACTGCAAACTGCTTATAAGATCCAAAATGCTGATTTGTGTGGGTGTTTTATATGAACCGTTCATGGCTTTGCACATGCAAATTCAAACAGGTACGTGTCTTACTCCAGGGGTCGAAGCCCCAGTTTCTAGCGAGTTTTCTGTAACGATCATGTGGTCGCAATCCAACATATCGCGTCATTATCACACCTACAACTTCGTTTGTTCCATCATGACACCCAAGAAGAATTTCTCCAGCATCCCAATCCTAGATTACTCACTAGCCATTACGCCCTCTCAGAAACAGCAGTTCCTTCTAGATCTCCAAAGTGCATTGATTAATGTTGGTTTTTTGTACCTGTCCAACACCTCTGTCGAGCAATCGCTCATCGATCGGCTGATATCCTATATTCCACGTCTCTTTGCTCTACCTCAGATCGAGAAGGACAAAATTCGCATGGCCAACAGTCCTCATTTTCTGGGATACTCTCGCTTTGGGGCCGAATACACAAAAGGCAAGGTCGATCAAAGAGAACAAATTGACATTGCGACACCGTTGACTTGTCGCTGGAAACCTGGAGATCCGGACTATCTCAGACTTTGGGGACCGTCTCAGGTACGTGTCCGACTATCGGACAACCAAGTTTTACCGGCTTAAAAGTGGCCCGATGAGGCGGTCCTTCCGGGATTCCGAGATACTATGACAGAATATCTTTTTCAAGTTCAGTCTCTGGCAGATAACTTTGTTTGCCTGATATCCGAAGCGATGGGACTCGGTCCGCATGGTCTAGCAGAGTTCTACGACTCTGCAGACAAAATGCAACATCGTGCGAAACTAGTGCAGTATCCTGCGAGGAACGAACAGTCAGATTCAGACCAAGGCGTTGGAGCCCATTACGATGCGGGCTTTTTGACTATCGTGAGTACTAAAACCTGTAACGCTGTCTCTGATCTTTTACGGATCTTCAGCTGCTTCAAGCATCGGACCACCCAGGTCTTCAGGTCCAGAACTTGGCTGGAGAATGGATCGATGTGCCACCCAAAAGGGGAACCTTCGTGGTAAGTGCCAGTATGTACGTTGTCGTACCTGAATCAGACGCCAGATTAATTTTGGCCGAGGTACGCCTAGTCATGAATTCATTTTCATTCTCCGTCGGTAATAACCGACCTTTGGCAGCTATAGAATTTGCAACACAAGGTATAGCCAGGGCCACATCACACAGAGTATCGTCGCCACCCATCGGATGCACCACGCCAAGATACTCAGTTCCATTCTTCCACAATATTTCATTGGATGTTAAACTTAGAGACCATGTGCTGAATTGTGAGGATTCTGTTGTATTGAAACATGCAGTTGGCTTGACTTTGTCAGTCCCCGATCACATTCTCAAGCTGAAGGAGGAGAGAGGCCCACTTCCAGCAACTGATTGTAGGTGTCATTCTCGTCTACACTAGTCAGCTATCAAAACCTGACAGCAATCAATTTCTCCGAGTTCAATGATGAAACGTCCGGGAAAGTCAACCTCATCGGGAGAGTGAAGTGTGCCGTTTGTTCTACCTTCTTCCTCTTGATTTATAATCTTGCAGGAGCCACCCCGATGTTGCCGAAAGGCACTACCAAAACCTGTTTGGACAGATTTTCCCCAACGGACTGCCAGCCCATGGGGTTGCATACTAGATCAGACAGAGAGCTTGTAACAATACTGTTTACACTGGTGAGAATCTGAAGGCGGGGTTTGTCTCATCAATAAAGGCCCAAATTGCCCTCTCTTTCCATCCCTTGGATTTCCAGTCATTGAGACTGGCAGGAAATTCTTCCACCAGTCCAACAAGTGTTTCATCATGAGCAAGAACAACGAATACGTCAGGATTTGCGTCGAAGTGACCGATCTTTCCGATTGAAACGCGTGCCACGATAGGATCTTGATAGAATTTGCCTTCAGGAACATCCAATAATGGCTGTTTACAGGCCTCAAGATTGAATTCTGCACTTTCCCCGTCGGAAAAGTATGAAGGAGTAATTGACTTGCGACTAGCTGCGAGAAGCTCGCCGGGACACGGATAGTTTCGATGGAGCTGATCAGAGGGGCGAAGTTGTCCAACATGGTGGCAACTATCACCGCCCAGAAGAAGAAACGTCGTTGGGGTGACACGAGCCAATGCAACAATATGTCCAGCAATATGCTTTAGGGAACAAGATGAAGGTAAAAATTTGGTAGAAGATTGACTCACTCCAGGAGCATTTAGAATATAGAGACTACCATCCTCAAAATAATCAATGGCCTTCAAACCACCAATGGAGATCAAAGACTCGTCAAAGTCAAGTTCAGTAACTTTACGACTTCTGGTCCTGCCGTTAAGAGGTTGCTTTATAATATTGCGGTCTCTTACCGGCAGTCGCTTTCTTGAAGCATAGAATTGGGATTCTGTGGATATGTAGTCATATCGGTTCCCTGTCCGATGACAAGTTCCGTCGAAGAAGGGAACTTAGACATGTCGCCTACAAAAGGAATAACAAATCATAAATGAACAAGTTTAATGCTTACCTATGTGGTCAAAATGAGAGTGACTATCTAGATGAACAAAATACGAGGATGAGTGACAATCCTGACCTCCAAATGACAGTATTGATGCTGTCCAGAGCAATGTTTCCAGTTGCAAGTAGATCGACGGTGTCTTTCTCCAACGGCAAATTCGTCAAAGGATCTGTATTCAATGCTTCTGCAAGTGCAGGAACAAGATTCTCGATGTCTTTTCTGGGCCCCAAGTCGAACATGATGCGTTGTTTGAGGATTGGATGATCTATTAAAAAGGAAAAGAAGGCAGTCGCTGATAATCGTTCTCTCCCTGGAAGAACTGGTTGTATAAAGTTTTCTGCACGTATGAAAGACATGGAAGTGGGTGCATTATTGAAAACTTTCACCTCGACAATGGAGTCGGAGACTGGGATGCCTAGATCTTTGTAAGACGCCATTAGCAGCTCACAAGAAGAAGTGGGTCTCTTTATACCTTCAGGCTACATTGACGAGCGGTGTTTCTACCAGACAATTTCAGCAATACTAGTGCGGCAAGCAACTCAGATTGTTGATCAGCGTCAATGTCGGAAGAACGTAGAGCCCATTCAGAGAATTCTGTCCGATATATCCCGGGCCGTATAGGCTGCACTGAACGCGATGACATAGGAAAACCGTGCTTTTTCAGCGAGAATTCGAATAAGTTTGAGGAGCACGGACACATGCTCGACGTTTAGCCGTGGAACCGCTGCATTGGTCCTACAGTATTACAAAACCGGCGATTGAACCAAGTGCTACCTGCGATGCGGCACAGAAGGCCAACTAAACCTGCTTACTCTCCAAACTGAGTAATCCGGGCCTTATATGAAAGCCAGACTCACTTCATCAATTGCACGCCTACAAGAGCTTACACTCATCAGCTGAATAGCGGATGCCTCCGCTTACGAATGCTATAAGTTATTGTTTAACCTGTCTCCATTCCTTGAATATTCCATCCACGCTCTTGTAAATGAGGTGGGAAGGAATACACCTAATGATGTCACCGACTCGCTCTTCCACTTCTATCTTCCCGTTATCACCTACCGCTTTCTTGGCATATTCGATGGTCATACGAAAGATGGCCAAAACAGCGAGAGATACGTGAGTTTGCTGATTTCCATGAGCAGAACCAGGGGACAAGGCAGAAAAAAGGGGACCAGCAATGTTTGTGAGGGGAGTTTGGGCTGCAGAGTGTGGTGTTGCTCGTTCGCCTCTGACGAGACGCAACAAAATTTCCAAGATATTGTCTGTCTCTGTCATATGTGTTTTCAAGAAACGTTGTCGTTCGGTAGGAGTCCCAACTGGCGAGGAAGTAGCCCAACCATCCAATACGGTCCATATCGTGGGTGGCTAATAACAATTAGATCAGAATGACGACGAAAGGTAGCTTACAGGATCAGGGTCGTCAACGACGATCCTCTTCTCCCACCCCTCAGCGGCCTGACCAGCTGGCCAGAACATCCGCCCGAATATGCTGCGGAGCCATTCTGCTGTGTCACCGGTTTTGACCCACCGTGGCTCAGACAAGGGTTTCGAGGTATCCAAATAAGCGGTCAACGTGATTGTAGATGGCAGAGATAATTTAGCAAAAGGGGGGACCGTGCAGTCGGTCTCTGCAAGTTCGGACAAAGACTGTAATCGAGTGTAGGATTTAGCCACTGCATCTACACCTTCAACCTAAGATGCGCTTGAGATATAGCGAATGAGAAAGAGATCCACGATACATACCAGTATGCCTTTCAGATCGGCGAGTTCTTCACCAGTGACGACCATTCGAATCTCGATGCGACCTTTGGCCCGGAATACTTTGAGAGATTCGACAACTTCAGCGTCGATGACGAGACGTCTCTCCCCACCCGCGTACGACACCGAGAGTCGGTTGGCAGATGGCGTACGAATATCGGTCTTGGAGTCGCCGTGTGCAGAAGTGGAGGAAGCTGAAGCGGGAGGTTCTGGGAGATGGTCCTGATCTTGCTGGGTACTGGGATCATGAACAGTAAGAAGTGAATCGGTGGTATTGATATCAAGCAGCGTAGGCTGGCGAGAGGGAGCCGGCTGTGGTTCTGGCTCTGGGGTTGTTTCAGATACCTGCAATTGGCTTCCAATATGGTCAGCAGAAGTTTCATCACTGTGAATAGAAGGTGAGGAATAGAAGTGAATAATGGGTTAGACACAGACAGGACAGCAGAAGACTCGTTGAAGTCAGTTTGAGAATTAGAAATAGATATCTCAGGCAAATTAGAAGACTCTGCCTGAACCGCGTCGGGTTCGGCAACTTTAGGAGGAGGATGAAAAGAGTCAACAACAGCCTCGACAGTAGTGGCACCATTGAGATGCGAGGGTGGGTCAACCACCTCGAGAGAATCAGAAAGATGATGATCAGCCTCCTCCGACACATCAATGCCTTTAAAGTTGCAAGTTAGCGGTGGGTCCAGAACGCGACCTCCATAAGGAGGCCATCTCCACAACTTGGAATGATAAAAAGAGAAAAAGAAGCTCACCACTATGGAGAAAGTCCTCGACAGCGCCTTCGGAAGCATTATCTGCGAGTTGAACGGAATCTGTTGGAGGATCGTCTTCGTCTTCTGCGTCTGCATGGTCTGACTCTGTTTTTTCGCTTCCAGCAATTGCGGCCATGAGCCAGTCCTCGCCTGCGCTCTCCGAGACGCTAGGAGCGACGCTTGAGAGGTCGTCACTCATATGAGGAGGGGGTCTTTCTCTGGCACCGTCCTCTGCATCTGGATCGTCGTCTTCGAGCTTCTTGCGCTTACCCTTGCGGGAATCCGAGGGAATGGTGGAGAGAGAAGGATGGGAGATGGGATGAGAATCGTCTGGTGTGACTGGAGTGTGAAAGTAGATGCGAATGCGAGACGGAGGAGAGTTTGCCTCGACCTTTGAAGAGTCTTCTTCCGATGACTCTGGTTGTGATGAATTGTCTTGTTCAGACTCGATTTTGAGGGTAGGAACAGTGCCCCACTGCCATTCAAGATCAGGAATTTCGAGACCAATGATTTTAAAGTCTGTGAGGGTTCTCCTGTTTTCTTCTCGTTTTCCGTAGGGTGACATTGTGCTATCCTTTGGTGGTTCGTGTCTGTTTCGGCCGAGATTGTGGTGACTCTGACCACGGCCACGCATGCCCTGGAATGGGCCTGTGAAAGAACCCCTGCGATTGCCAAAGTTGCCTCTTGAGCCATGTCCCCTGAGGGCAAGACCACCACCTCTGCCTGTTCCTGTGAAACTGCCTCCACGACCACTGCCTCTGCCAGGGATTTGGGGCTTGTTGTTAGTGTTGTTCATTGAAGCGCCTCTCCCTGTACGACCTGGCAGACCAAGTCTCTGAGGAGCGGTTCTTGATGGACCGGCGCCACGAGGTAGCATCTGTGGTTGTGTTGGTGGATTACGATGGCCGTTCTGTGAGGCATCGAATCTAGGCCTTTTTGCTGGTGGTAGATGCTGTGCTGGTGGGTTGTGAATTGGCCTAGAGGGCTGATGCTGTATTGGCTGAATTGAGGGATGGACGAACAGGGGGATTGGTTGCTGTTGCTGTGGTTGATATGGCTGTGGTTTCTGTACATATTGCTGTGGATAAACCGGTGCAGGTTGATATGGATTGTAGCCCGGCGGGGGCGGAGGCGGTTGTGGATGAAAATGATGTTGTCTTTGCCAGTTGTTTTGCGGGCCATAGCCATAGTTTGCATACAGAGAAGACTGATCAGCAGGAGGCGTCCATTGTTGAATTGGTTGCTGAGGCCAGTATGGCTGGGCTGGCTGGGCTGGGGGTGGACCGGGTGGAAGAGGCGGTTGAGGGCCGGGCTGTGGTTGGTGTTGAGGATAACTAACGAACGGGTTCTTGTTCATGAATTAGACCAAGTTTAACAGTAAAGACACGCGTCTAAGCATTGATCGTGATGATGGTCAACTTGCACGAGTAGTTGTTGACACGACAAACAACAAATCAGAAACTAAGTCGGTACTTTGGGCAGTTTTGGCCCGAGTTGCTTGGCCTGTGCGGTCTGCCGTCGTCTGCGATGCTCAGCCAAGCGCACTGCCTGGTCAGCGGAGCTTGTAAACAGAATTAATACCTACTTGCAAAGAAGTCGCGGTGCAGTGCGTAGCGTTCATGCTTGGGTTCAGGCTTGGGTTCATGCTTGGGTGCATGCTTGGGTTCATGCTTGAGTTCAGAGTCTGAATCTTTGGTGGCTTTATCCTCGTCCTTCTTCTTCTCCTCCTGCCCCTTCACCTTGCCAATCTCATCCTCACACAGTCTCAGTTTGCGCACACCCTCAGCTCCGTCATTACTGTCCCCAATCCAGCTCGCAAATCCAGCATCCGACAGATGTCCAGGGCAGGTATACACAAAGTCTTCAGTCTTGATCGTCGCTAAACACGTCGTCGTCGGCTTGTAGCACACATAACACGCCTTTGCAGTGGCAGTCGTCTGTATGTACAATCAATCTCTCTCAATTTGAATGCTGATGGCTCTTCACCCGTTTATAGTACACATTGCTGAACGACATGAACGATGACGACAAATTCCAGTCACATTTTTAGCGCGCAATCTTTCACCCGACCGATGGAAATTCCGAATATTCTTTGCAATTTCTCACAGCTTCTTTCCAATTCACCACCATGTCTGATACTGTTGGCAAGCCTATTCAGTGCAAAGCTGCCGTTTGTTGGGGTGCAGGTGAACCTTTGAAAATCGAGCAAGTCCAAGTCGCACCGCCCGGTGCCCATGAAGTCAGAATCCATATCCTTTACACTGGTATTTCTTGCTTTCCATACCTCTCTTCTTGCTCACCAATCCAAGGTATTTGTCACACTGATGAATACACCCGCTCAGGAAAAGATCCAGAGGTATTCATCAACACATCAACCTTGTGATCTCATATCTCTCAGGGTCTCTATCCCGTCATCCTTGGTCATGAGGGTGGAGGCATCGTCGAGTCTGTCGGCGAGGATGTCACAAATGTGGCCCCAGGCGACCATGTCATCCCATTGTACACTGCTGGTTCGTATACTTTGTTCCATTTCTTATCTCTCTCTTATCGCATCTAGAATGCCGCGAATGCAAATTCTGCAAAAGTGGAAAAACAAATCTCTGTGGAAAAGTTCGCACCACTCAGGGAAAAGGTCTCATGCCCGATAGCACCAGCAGATTCACTATCAATGGCCAACCTATCCATCACTTTGTGCGGCTCCCCCCTTTTCTTGCAAGTTGCCTCATCATTTGCTCATAGATGGGTACATCCACCTTTTCTCAATACACTGTCGTAGCGGACGTCTCCGTCGTTGCTGTAAATAAGAAGGCTCCTCTCGAAAAAGTCTGTCTCCTTGGATGCGGTATCACCACCGCCTGGGGCGCTGTCACCAAACAATCCGGTATAAGTGCGTAACATGCATCTACTTGTCTTTCTCCTCATCCCTTACAGAGGACTCCTCTGTCGCTGTCTTTGGTTGTGGTGCCATTGGCTTGGGTGTCATCTCCGCAGCTTCAGTTGTCGGTGCCGCCCGCATCATCGCCGTCGACACCAACCCTCGCAAAGATTCATGGAGTAAGAAATTCGGCGCTACAGATTTCATAAATCCACTGGATCTGCCTGACGGAAAGAAGATCCAAGATCATCTCATCGAAATCACTGATGGCGGTTTGGATTTCACTTTTGATGCCACCGGAAATGTCCAGGTCATGAGGGCAGCCCTCGAGGCTTGTCATAAAGGTTGGGGCGTTTCTACCATCATCGGTGTTGCCGCTGCTGGCCAGGAAATTTCTACTCGTCCGTAAGTGCCACAATGTTTTCATCTAGCCGATCCAAGCACTTGCTAGCTTCCAACTCGTTACTGGCCGTACTTGGCGTGGTACCGCCTTTGGCGGTGTCAAGGGTAGGACTGAGCTGCCTGGACTTGTTGAAGGTCGGTCCAAGACTCCATTACTTGCTTCGACTCCCAAGCTTCGTAGATTACCTCAATGGCATACTCAAGATCGACGAGTACGTCACTCACTCCAGGAAGTTTGAAGAAATCAACGAAGGTTTCCATGATATGCATGTCAGTATCTCTCTTCTTCCGCCATCTTATGCTAAACCTTCACAGGCAGGGGACTGTATTCGTTGCGTGGTCGACATGTCTTGAACGAAAGAATTTATGTATATGTACTATTATCAAACTCCTCTGTCAACCATCTTTCGTGGAGGAGGCTTGGTGCCCATAATGGCTCGCCACAGTACAATCAAAGCAGCATACACCTCTTTTCGTCTCACTCCACTCTTTTTCCACAATAGTCTAACAAAACCCAAAACGCAAATTATAAACGATACATCTAAACATAGCCGTCGCACGACTATCATCGAAGGAGACCGGCTATCGTCCTTGGCAAAGAACTTTGCAAACTCGCGAAGCTGGTCAATTCCACGTGAAATTGGATCAAGTATTAATGACCACATTCCCAAGTCTTCTAGGTCCCAGTGCGGAGAATCGCGCGAAGGGCTTGCACGTCCTATGCCCCACAATGGTGTAGTCATGCCTCGAGGGCTTACAGACATGTGGGACCTTGAAGGGTGTTCAAGTAGTTCTAGTCTCTCAGTCAGAGCAGCAATCTGTGCTTGAACATTCTCCACTGCCCGTTCAATAGTTATGTGGGACACAGGCCTTGCGGGGCCGTATTGATGGACTAACGGCGGTTGCACTCCACGATATAGAGGCTGAGACTGGTACATTTCCGGCGGCGGCGACGTCAGTTCGGACGAAAATTGAACGTAAGAGCTCGTTGGATACAGAGAGGAGGGGGCAGAAATCGGAGAAGGCTCTGCAAAGGCTGAAGGTGTCTCAAAGCCTGGCATCGGCTGCGTCGCTGGAACAGCATGCATAGGCATCATTGAATGCATAGGTGGTGGTGACATGGCAAGGGAGTCCGCCATAGGTGTGCGGTAAGGTCTAGAGGATATGGCGGACTGTGGTCGAGCCATCTGCGAGGGTTCTTGGTCTGCACGCATAACAGGAAGGTCGCGAGGCTGATCCTCTTCTTCGGATAAGGACTGGCGTGAGGCACGAAGTTGTGCGATTGAGTGATATTGTACACCTGCCTCCTCATCGGAAGCTGTTGACTCGGAAGAGTCGGACTGGGATGAAAGATGCCCTTGCAGAATTCAGCGAATGAAAAGAAAGGAATATCAGACTAACTGCTCAGAACAAGGTTGGATGGATCACCACCGTAGGACTCAAGTTCTTCCACGAGATTTTTGGCAATTGTCTTGTCAGAGTATTTACGCAGCACCTGAGAAAGATTATGCCGGAGAAATTTATGGTTCTGAGAAAAAGGACCTTCAGCAGGGCCTCGACGTATAGCCATTTGGCTTGGAGAGGGTCTAGATTTCTGTGCTTGGCCCAAGCATCCCTTCATAGAGTGTCAACTTGGTTTAAGATGCTCAGCAGTCTAAGAGGCACACCATTTCGCTCTGCCGAGCATATCCCAGATGCCTGGTCTCGGACCCTTGACATTACCAGAAGTAGCTTTGGAGTTTTAACGAAGTCGTAGTAGGAAGATGTGCATAACAGATACCTTGCTTGTACAAACTGGATCGAGCGTCAGAAACGCGGCTAAAGAAGGAGCTGAGCGACTCGCCTGTACATTGTAAGTTTTTCCTCATAGTCTGTTTGTATTGGCCCCGTCTTCGGCAGCCCTTGTACAATCTCGACTGCACGGTCAAATTGGGCGTCAATAAGATCCGCAGACATGTTAGAAGACAAAGATGTGAACCAAGAAGGATAAGAAATATTCGTGAAACTCAAATCGATCACGTGATCAATTAAACCGGATGAAAGACCTTCTCTTCAACTCGACTTGTTACAATGCCAGTAATTGGATGCTACGACGTATATACGCGCCTTATCCGTGTCTGTACTACGCTAAAATGGAAGTAAAGCTACGTTGAGGTAGAAGTGCTGCAGGACGTTAGAAGCGAACTGAAATTTCGAGAGCAACATACGCAGTCTCCGAGGCCGTCTTGGGAGCAGTTGAACGACCCTCAGCCCATGTATATTTCAATGAGCCTCTTATTTGTGTTTCCTTGGGGTTGATAAGCTTGCCTGGCGTTCTCTGAGTCGCGTTGCGTACAAGCGTAAAAGTCGAACCTTTCCAGTAAAGATGACCCCAGGCTTTGCCGTGTTTCCCTTCGCATTTAAATTTTGTCCTCGTAACTCTCCACCAGCAGTTGCCAATTTGCTTTTGAGACCACCGAATTTGATGAATTTCCCGACCAACTCCACCCGTCGGTGTCCGTGACAGAATCTCATATAAATTGCCAGGACTGTTGGATAAAGATGGTGGTAGCCTCTGAGGCAGAAGCTTCTTTACAGCCTGCGCAAGCGTATTGCTCTGTCGTAGCGAAGTCGAGAACATTATTTGTGTATGTAAACATGTTCCTTCGTCACTCTCTTCGACGACTACCATTCTGGGCTCGAGCTCGTTACAACTCGACAAAATTTGACATTTTTCCAGAGCACCCGACTTGGTCTGTAAAAGACCTCTTATCATCGTATCCCAAGCCGACTCTGTCATCTGCTACTCTTAATCGCCTACACCAAGCCGCGGCACTCATACCGCCGGCAGAAGGCACTGCAGAACATGATTTATTGAAGGAAGAGATGGAAGAACTGGTCAGACTGGTCGAGGCGGTCAAGTTGGTCGACACATCCGGTGTCGAGCTCAGAGGCTGGAAGAATCGCGACGATCTCAATCAACTTGACTTGACCGTAGGGCAGTCGGCAGCAGTCGAAGAAACTGAAGGATCTTTGATGCAGCATGCCGCCCGTTCAGTGGACGGAATGTATGTAGTTGACGCTGATAAACCGCGTACTTCAACAGGATAAGGTGAGGCTGATCAAACTTGGTCTCTATTTCTCATCGTTTACAGCTACAGCTTCATATAGTTCATAGTTCGAGCCCGAATTGCAGTCTGTTTTGACTCACATGACCATGTCTCTTCGTGTCGCCTTCATCCATCCAGACCTCGGACTCGGTGGTGCCGAGCGTCTTGTCGTCGATTCTGCTCTCGGTCTCCAACGTTTAGGTCATACAGTGCACATTTACACATCCCACCACGACCCAGATCATTGTTTTGAAGAGACAAAGACGGAGCTCAACGTGATCCAAGTAGAACCTCCACGTTGGCTGCCTACGTCAGTCGCTGGGCGGTTTCACATAGTATTCGCTCATGCAAGACAACTTCAGTTGACTTTCTGGCTGATATGGCAGCTTGTGTTGCTCCCTTGGATCTCAGTGCAGAAACCGCTCGAACCCTACGACGTCTTTTTCGTCGACCAGCTCTCCACCTGCATACCTTTCCTTCGACTCTTCACACGAACGCGCGTTCTTTTCTATTGCCATTTCCCTGATAAACTCTTGTCTGAAGGACAGTTTGCCGTTAGCAAGAAGAAAGGCGGTCTGCTAAAGAGGTTGTATCGACTTCCTATGGATTGGTTAGAAGAGGCCACGACACGCCAAGCAGATGTGATCCTCGCCAATTCTAATTTCACCCGCAGCATCTTTAAGCAGCACTTTGCTTCCATAAAAACTGTTCCACGTGTCGTGCATCCCGGGATCAACATAGCGGCTTATGAAACGGCCAAAGTCGATACAGATGATACGGGCGTGAAAGCTATCAGCTCAGGTCGACCAATGCTCGTTTCTCTCAACCGATTCGAGAGAAAGAAAAACGCGGCCCTGGCATTGAAAGCCTTTGCTGCACTTAATAGCTCTTCTTTTCGGCTTGTTTTGGCCGGAGGATACGAGTCGCGAATTGAGGACAACGTACAGACATTGGAAGAGCTGGTCCAGACATGTCGAGACAAAAAGTTGACGTATCGTATCGTCGCGTCCATTCCTATACCGGAACACCTACAGCCACCTGATTCTGATCTCGACGCCTCTGTTCTCTTTATCCTCAACTATACCAACTCTCAGCGAACATACTTCCTCCGCTCTCCACAAACTGTCGCCTTGCTTTATACCCCACAAAATGAACATTTTGGTATTGGCCCTGTGGAAGCTATGATCTGTGGTGTTCCTGTCATTGCATGGGGAAGTGGAGGTCCCGTCGAATCGGTCCTTGATGACCGAGAAGGAGAGGAGAGGCGAACAGGATGGCTGGTTCCATCAGATGCAGGTGAAGATGCGTGGATCGAGGTTCTGCGTGACAAAGTCCTTGCTCTTGACTCCAGTCAGCGACAAGCATTGGGACAAAGAGCTATAGAGCGAGCAAAGAAAATGTTCGGCATGGAAGCCATGTGTTCGTCTCTCCAGGGTGTATTGATCGAAGCAGTTGACATGGGCAGGATACCCATACCGTATGGATGGCTTGTTCAAATTCTACTTGGATTAACGTTCTGCGGTTTGGTGTATCTGAAAAGTACATAATAGATCAAAATTTATTGCACTAGCATGCTGTGGCCGCCTGTGGATCCAAAGCCCCCGGTACCGCGCAGAGTCTCTTCAAGATCTTGCACCTCCACCACTTCAGGCGTGTAGATTTTCTCAATGATAAGCTGTGCAATACGATCGCCCTCTTCGACTACGATAACACTCAGTGATGAAAACACGAAGACGCGAAGTCCTACCCTCAAAATCCTTGTCAGACAAGTTGAAAAGGAGGACAAAAACGATGCCACGGTAGTCGGCATCAATAACGCCTGCTCCAGTGTCAATCATGAATTTCGATGCTGTTAAAAGACTAAGTAGAGCCCTTGTCTCAAAAACCAAGGCTACTCACCGAGACCACTACGAGGCGCGACGCGTCCATAAGTGCCTGGAGGCACTGCAATAGAGATTTGGGTATCAACGAGTGCTTTTCCATGTGCAGGTATCGTTTTCTTCTCTGCACTGATGGATGTGAGCAGTGTCTAGCGAGTAAGACGCGGTGGTACCTGTAGAGGTCGTAGCCGGCTGACAGAGCAGAGCCACGCGTTGGAAGCTTGGCTTTGTCTGAAAGACGTTTTATAAGCAAGCTGGGTGCTGAAGACGCGTCTGCGTTGAGAGACATCTTTCTTTTCTTTGTGGCAGGCGATTCAGTTGTCATTGAGTAAGAAAAACAAGTGCATACAAAGCTGTTGCTTGTATGCCACCCACAGGCAAACTCAGCGGCGAACTGCCTCTATGGACTTGGTATCCACGCGATGAAAGCAAGAAGAGGGCTGTAAAACGAAAAAAGTCTGATGCCGCGGATGCAAATCAACGCAAGAAGGTCCTCATTGACCTCACCGCTGACGAGCCACAGACACCGGTTCGTAGAATCAACTCTGCCACATCACTGCCTACACCTACAAGTCTGATCCCTTTGAAACGAGCTTTACCTGAAGCATGGCCTCTAGCAAAGAACCAGCGCGAACCAGCGAAAGATTCTGAAGTCACTCCATCACCAGACTCTGATTCAGCTCTATTTTCGCAGACTACAGTGGTCCCATCCTCACAAACCCAGGAGCTTTTTATTCCTAATGAAGAGGCTATCAGTTCACCTTGCTACTCGGACTTGGAAGACTTTGAGATTCCTACCTCTCAAAGCCAGGAATTGGAACTGGAAGTGTCTCAGGTCCCGAGCTCACAGAGTCAGTCAGAATTGGAACTGGAATTGTTTCAGGTTCCGAGCTCACAGAGTCGGTTAGAATTGGAACTGGCATTGTCTCAGGTCCCGAGCTCACAGAGCCAGTCAGAATACGAATATGATGTCTCAAGGCCACCTTCGTGAGTCTTGACTGATTGCTAGTACGCTGTTTTGCCAATATTCCTCTAGTTTTTCCAAGCCACAGCGAAATACATCGCACAATACTTTTACGCAGCACCTGGACATCGAGCCCGAGTCGGACAGCTCGGAGACGCATGCATTTACGCAGAACACGTCTGCCACCGAATCAGACCCAGACTACGACATTACGTTCCCTCCTATTACACCACGTCTCAGATTTACACAAGAGACTCCTTCAGTCTTAACGCAGCATACATCTGCGACAGAAAGTGACCCAGATTATGACGATTGTGTTCCTCCAGCAACAGCACCGCTTCGATTCACTCAAGCTACAGTTCCTGAGACGCAGTACACTGGGACTGAACCAGATCCAGACTACGATACTTCCTTTCCTCCTCCATCAGCTAGACTTAGATTTACGCAACCAGATTCACAACCCGACGCGCCGTTTGTTACTGAAGGGAGCTCGGTACCAGATTTTGTACATGACTTTTGTTTATTGGTAGATGGCGATGGTAGTTTTCTGTCAGACTTTCCTCACGATTTACGTGTAGACGACCATATCAGGAAGTAGATAACCTTTTTTAAACTTGAACGCGTGACTGCATCCTACTTTTATCATGCCAGGACGCCTTGAAAATCGAGTAAGCGTTCTCTGAGTGTCTGCTCATCATTGCATGATTTCAGGTTGCTTTGATCACTGGTGCTGGGTCGTACGTCGTTCTGTCCTTACGCCATCGATATCTTATCTTAGGCAGTGGAATCGGCTTGGAATCATCCACTTTGTTCGCCCAAGAGGGTGCTACTGTGCTCCTCGTAGACGTCAATCTGGAAGGTGTGCAAAAGGCCGTAGATCTCATAAAAAAGCGCCTGCCAAACGCCAGAGTGTGTGCCCACAAGACTGATGTAAGTAAGGAAGAGGAGGTCAAGACAGCCATCGATAGAGCTGTGAAAGAATTTGGAAGGCTGGACATCATGGTAAGTCTGCGATGATCTGGTCCTGATCATCATCTTCACTTGTGGTGTAGTTCAACAATGCGGGGATCATGCATCCTGCGGATGACAACGCTCTGAACACTGAAGAAAGAATCTGGGATTTGACCATGAACGTCAACTTGAAAGGTGTTTGGTGGGGCTGCAAGTATGCTATCCTTGCGATGCGCAACAATCCTACCGATGAGTCAAAAGGATTGCATACTGGTGGTAGTATCATCAACACCGCCAGCTTCGTCGCTTTGATGGGGGCAGCGACTCCACAACTGGCTTGTAAGTTGTTCTGTTCAACGAATTGCATTTCCTACGGTAACAGACACGGCTTCCAAGGGAGCTGTCTTGGCCATGTCTCGAGAATTGGCAATGGTACATGCGAGAGAGGGTATCCGGGTGAACTCATTGTGCCCGTAAGTCTGCTGCTGTTTAATGATCTCGCCATCTCACGGTGATTCTCAGGGGTCCTCTGAAGACTCGTAAGCCTCGGTCAGACTCTAACTTTGGATCAATCTCAACTTGAAACCAGCTCTGCTCATGGACTTCCTTGACACCGAGGAAAAGAAACAACGTCGGCTGGTGCATCTACCGATGGGTCGATTTGGCGAGGCTGTGGAACTTGCCAAAGCTGCTTTATTCTGTACGTCTGTAGCCTGACGTGCGTGCCTTATTGACTTTGATAGTGGCGAGCGATGATAGTAGCTACGTGACAGTGAGTTTCGTTGTTGACCTTGTGCATCCGTTGATATAGTTGTAGGGAACCGACTTCAAAGTGGATGGAGGTCTCACTTCAGCATATGTTACGGCGATCGGTGATCCTGTCTTACCTCCTCCTACCAGTTTGACTCGATAGTCGTTCACGGTTAGAATACATTGAATACTAGATGCCTTCGCGATTGAAATCAAAGCTCTTTCTTCACCTCTGTAGCTCGCCTCTTGTCTCCTTCTAACCTTCTGATCCTCGTAATCTCTTTGCCAATGTCGTTCATGAGGCGCTTGTGCATTTCTGGACGATAGCCAAGCTTGAAAAGGAGTTCCAAATGAACAAAGAATGGGGCGAGGACCACCGCTTGAAGGTTGTAAGAAACGAAATAAACAAGGGAAACGTGCTTACCTCCTATGATGTTGTCGAGAAGGGCGGGTGAACGCTTCTCTGCGACACCATGTCCAATGAATTGGGCAGTCCAACCGGATATATGAATCAATCCGGCTGATAACATATAGTCGGGCCTCTTTGCGAAAGCGGTCGCGGTCAAAAGGGTCAAGACCATTTGAGGTGTGTATATGAGCTGTTAATACGATTAAAACGCTATCAAGTATCGAGCAGGGAGTTTACCGCCGCGAAAGGCTCCAGAACGTAGTAGTAGGCAAGATATACTGCGGCTGTGATTGTGGCAGGGTTGGACTCAAACAGGAGATAGTCATTGATATGGTAGTGAAAGCCAGGTATGAAATCGGGCAGAGGCAAGTTTGCGGCGAACGCAAAGGCAGACCAAACGATCCAGGGAACGCATATCATATGAATAAGGACATTGACGCGGTTCGAGTGGTAGGAACCGTAGAACGTAAGCTAAGGTTATAAGGACAGAAGAAATGAGAAACTGAGAAGCAAACCTGCTTGTAGACGTCGAAGAGAGGCGCCGTCATGATCGAATTCTCGGAAGAAGGCTTGCTTTATCATCAAGTTTTATGTTTATTACTCAGTCACGTGAATTTCACGTCATTGTCCACGACAGTCTAGAGAATGGTAAGGTCCACAATAATTGTGAGGGCTTCAGATGCTCTGCCATTGGCCGCCAGCGTAGACGATGAGCAGGCATGCATACTTCTGAGTTTGAAGCAATTTGCTGACTGAATGCAGACAGAACAAGCACTACAAGAACACAAGCAGCAGTCGAAGCTCATATTCCGCCGAATCACACCGAACTCTGAGCCCAGATGTTCAATCGAGAGCGGTCCATACACACTCCAGTTCAGTCTACGCTCTTTCTCAGCCAGTCTGCCCATTTATTCCGTTTGCACAGCTACCTCATCTCTGAAAATGTTGTCTTCCTTACAATTGCGGACAAGTCTTACCCAAGAAAGCTTGCCTTCTCGTACCTTGACGAGTTGTCCAAGGAATTCAGCACAACATATGGGCCGAAAGTAGAAACGGTCCGAAAACCTTATGCTTTCGTTGGCTTCGGTACTGCTCGTCTTCGATTCATTCTGTTCTGACCAAAGGTAGACACGTTCATGTCCAAGACAGCACGGCTATATCGTGATACACGGACCGCGAATGCTGCCAGCTCAGGGCTGGACAAGTTGAACGACGATCTGCAGGACGTGACAAGAATTATGACAAAAAACATGGAGGAATTGTTGTGGAGAGGAGACTCATTGGACAGTCGGTGTCTTTCCAAGTTGCCTGTTCTACTCTGATTCTTGCGCAGAAATGTCGCACCTTTCAACTTCTCTGCGGTCTGAGTCGGAAAAATACCGCCGAGCAGCGAGGAACATCAACCTGCAGGCAATGCTACGCCAGTACGCGCCACTAGGAGCGATTGGTTTGCTGATTATCATATTCTTTTACTGGAGATTCTGGTAAACATTGTAGAATAGCATCCGTATTCAATGATTCTTCTGGAAGTTTGATCTGGAATGAGCTGGCCTGCTGACTTGACACTCGGTCTCCCACAACGCCAATGTACCGATCTACTTCGCCCTACAGGACCCCAGACTATGCGTATCCTCAGACTGCCAGCAATCCATCGCAGCAAGGCCAAGGCCAAGGCCAGAGCCAGATAATGCCAGGCTCAATCACGTACACCACTTCCACAAATCCTGATGGCCAAGTAGTCTATCATCCATTCAAGTCTGTCGCTCTCTATGCTATCAATTCATTGGCTTATTATTTCTTAGGGCAGTTGCAGCCAGGTATGTCTGACATTTAATTTCACAGTGATCTACATCATCGCCCAGTTATCAAACTCCTTCCGGTGTCGTTAGTGGCATCCAGTGGGTCCCAGCAGAAGCTACGAGCGTTGCGCCAGCTGGTGCACAGCCTGCAAGCAATGTGAGTTCATCACTACTCACTTTCAAGCTGATCTTCAAAGAATTTTACCGATGCATGGCGGGGCAGCCAAGATGGCTCCAGGTCGATAACCGAATGGTACACACTCAAAAATGTCTTTGATCATTCTGATAAGCTTTTATTAGGCAACGTGCTGAAGAAAAGCGCAGAAGAAAAGAAGAGAAGGAGGCCGCTAAGATCGTGCGGGAGCAAAATCTGTCCCGCGGCGATCCCGACTCTGAGCTGCGCATCGCCCGCGAACGAGATGCTGCCGTACGAGAACGGCGCAAGAGCTTGAACCAAGGAACATCCCCAATGTTAGCTGCAGCTGCGCCCGCATATCCCACATCCTTCTCGGGCTATCCTGCCGGTTCGAACCAGCCAGCTAACATTGGACCGTATCCTTCCGTTTCGAACCAATCAGCCAACATTGGACCGTATCCTTCCGTTTCGAGCCAATCAGCCAACATTGGACCGTATCCTTCCGTTTCGAGCCAATCAGCCAACATTGGACCGTATCCTTCCGTTTCGAGCCAACCTGCCAACATCGGACCGTATGGCAATACAGGAACTTCTGGCTACAATCGTTACGCTGCCGGTGGCCTGGCTGACCTGAATCAGCAGTTCGCCGACATGGGCATGGCAGACCGAGAGTTTACAGTAGAACGTGAACGGAAGCCTAGCGGCGGACTGGCCCGTCCAATGAAATACAGCCTTCCCGAGACCACTTCAGAGAGAACTCGTAAGTTGAGTAGCAACTTTGGTAGCAACTTTGGTGGTCCATATCCGCCTCAGCCCGCCCATTCTGTCCCTCCGTATCCTCCCGCACCGGGCGAACCCGCATTCATTCCGCCCTATCCTGCCAGTGGCTTTGCTCGCTCTGCTTCTCCTATGCCGTATGCTTCTAACCCTAATGTTTACCCACCAGGCCATATCTTAGAAGGAACTCCCAGACCTCCTCATTCTAGATCCACAACACCTCTTCCTCAGGCAGGGCCTCTTCCAACATCCCATACTCCATCAATGGGCGGAGGCATCCCCTTTCCTACAGCTTCTGTTCCCTTTTCACAACCATCTGTCGGGCCTTCACCCCGCATACCCGAGCAAGGCGCACACCAACTGGCAGCGCCCCCATGTTTCAGCCGCCCAGTAAATGCCGCCCAATCATATGTTTCATTTACTACTATGAAAATTCAAGATATGGACGAGTTTTTGGAGAGATTGCCCAGAATGCCCGCAGTTCTCAAACCGCACGACGTTTATGTAGAAGATTGGAATCGCTTGATACAGGTACTGGACTGGAGGCTGTCTGTCACGTATTGGTTGCTCACTTGTCTCATAGGACATTTTCTTGGCTTGGTCTGGTAGACTTCCTGTTCCCAACTTGACTGACAGCAATCGTCCACCAAAAAGAGCTACTCTACTAGCTGATCTCATTGATCTGTGGAATGCTTCATTTTTCATCCGTCGCGGAGTTGAGGTTGTGCTGTACAAGGGACGAGAAAGACGATCCGGTTCCAATGCAGGAGTGGTCGACCTTCCATCTCATTTATTGCAAGACAACCAGAACTCCTCTTCTTCTGACGACGACTCGGAAACTGACGATGACATCGAACCTGGTGCATACGGCTATTACCCTCCTGCCGTACCAGGTCAAGGATCCATGGCAGAAGTCCTTGAATTGAGGCGCAGGCGTAATGAAATGCGAGCTGAGAAGAAAAGGCGGCGTAAAGAGCGCAAGATGAGGCGAAAAGAGAGAGCCAGAGAACGAAAGTATGCTCTCTATCTTACCTGCGTTCGACCTGGTCAGACCGTCACGTATCCTCCTTATAACCGATGATTAGAACTTTGTACTATACGATTTCAGCTTTTGCGAACAAATGTGTTAACACATGTTGTACAATAACTCATCCCCTTCACCATCCCCTTCCACGCCCCCGCGGAGCGTTATTACGGTAAGAGTCGTGCCTATAACCAGCATCAACTCCATATGGAGGCTGGCCGTAGCCTCCATAGTTAGGTGGCGGTGGCGGTGGCGGTGATGCCCCATACCCGCCATACCCTCCATATCCCCCGTAATTTGGTTGAGGTGGGGCGTAAAGCTGGCCATTGCGATCACCCTGCGAGTTATAAGACCGATGCGGAGGCGGCGGGCCACGAGGTGAGCTATTGTATCCACCATAGTTCTGAGGTGGCGGGCGCGAATTGCCTCCATATCCACCATAATTCTGTGAGGGAGGAGTACCACGAGGATAGGACTGCTGACCCTGAAACAAACCGCCTCTTCCGTTGTGCCCTCTGTCATTCCGTGGAGGATAGTCGTTCATACGTGAATGAAATGGGTCGTTTCTTCTGTCTGTTCCTCTGTAACCACCACGTTCACCGCGACCACGACCATGGCGTCTCGCATTCTCTAGATCTGCCGCGCTAAGAACCCGAGGTGGGCGCTTGGTGCCAGGGAGGATTTCTGATCGATGAGGCCTAAGCTGTTTTGGATACAAGTATATCATGGACAAGGACCGATCATGAACGATGTCTGGTAAATTTTGAGTGGTCAAGGGGCAATAGTAGGTTGATCCTGGGAGACACTCGGGATCTGGCAGGACGCTCCCGCTGATCCCCTTACTAAGTTTAGTGTCGAGCGGTATCGGCTAATAGCTCATTTGAAAACGATAAAAGACAACTAAAAGAAACACATACCTCTCGAGACTTGCGTTTACCGTACAATTGCTCGTAAAAAGGATAAATAGGGTGATCTTCGACAGCAAAGATGATATTGTCGCCCCATTTGTTGCGCCGTTGTTCTTCCTCTGTCAGCTTATCATAATGCAGCTCCATGGCACCCAAAAGTCGGCCCTGATCCATGAAAGGGAGGAGAGCAACTCCTTGCCACGCCATCTTTTTACCGTTCATATCGATCACAAACGTCTCGGGATAGAAATCGATAATGGGTGATTCCTCGTCGACCATGAGAGTATGAAAGGCTTCGGGAATGTGCTTGCGGCTGTAGACAGTTAGGGGAATGGATTTGGTACGCACTCGAACAAACCTTGTGGCGGGGAAAACGCCCATTAGTTGCTCGAAAGGCCTGAAAGGCTGGCCTATTTCAAATTTAATGTCCAGCGCATCAATATTTTGAAAATCGGCGGCGAAAGGGGCAAAGTGATTTGGGTAGAACCACTGCCATGACGGGGTCTAGTGAGTGTTAAAAGAAGAAACAGAATGTCAAATGAGACCTACTCCTTGGTAATAGTAGCGGAGAACCCAGCACAAGCCCTCCACATAACTCTTGACCAGTCTAAACTGGATCAGCTACTGTCGGGCTACAGATAAGTCACTGACGATCTTCGAAACTCCTCGTCACTGTATTTTACATTGAACTTTGACTCATAATATCGGTTTTGGTACCCAGGTTCCCAGAGTCTGTAATCACCAGGGTTGCTTAAATAACAGGCTGGAGAACAATCCGAGACGCACCGGACTTCGTCTTTGTCCAACACTTTTTCATTTAACTTGACGGTTGCTTCGGTCCCTGGAGCTTCATCCTCGTCTGGCAGAGTTTCGTCGACATCATCATCTTCGTCCTCAACACCTTCTCCCAACTTGCGCTTTGTACCAACATCTACCGACTCTGAATCTTGACTACTCACGGCTACCCCGCCGTCCGCGATAATGTCATCAACTTTGTTTACCGAGTCTGTACTCAGGTTCCCAAAGCCAGCAATGTCGCCGAGATCAGTCTGCGATTCCAATGTCATTGATGAATCAGTACTTGAGACGTTGAGTATAGTAGGAATCGGTTTTGAAATCGAAGAGGCCTGCTTAACGGGAGCGAGGCCACCAGCTAATTCCGCCTTTAGGACCTCGGCAGCACTCATGTTGGCCATTCGGATTGCACGCCTATTAGCCACAATGTCGTGATTAGAACCAGCGAACGCAGACGTTGCTGCGGGCATATTTTCAACAGACTCTGAAGTAGGAATAGCACCTAGTCCGATGGAGTCTGCTTTTGCAGCGAAATATTGAGCAGGACGGGGTGGTGTATCCAATGCAAGCAATGAGGAAGGACGGGTCGTCGATCCGTTGTTGTTTGCTCCGATGTCTAATTTACGACGCTTGGCATTCTGTTCTTGCCGCTCTTCAGCTGTAATCAAGGAGTATTAATCATCGTCATTGGCATTCATCCAGGAAGGGCTCGCCTTCGTGTCTCCGTCGAAGTATCTCATCTTCTCTTTGCGCAAGGCCCGAAAGAATAACCTGTAGTCGAGAAAGCTCAAGAACTCCGTGTTGGGTCACATAGCCACCCATAGCAGGCAGTTCGCGTTTCCAAATGTTCAGCAGAGTATCAATGGCGCCTTCACGGATCTCAAGGGACGGGAGGTGGGGAAGGAAATCATTGCCGACAAAGAAGATAAGCAAAACCCAGTCATCTATGGCTTGCTCGAGGTTGAAAGGAAATAATGCTCGAGTTACCTCGAGTTCGATTTCGAGATATTCACGAAGGATAGCGACATCGAGGAAAATGAAAGGTTTCTTTTCTTCGGTGGAAGGTTCTTTTATATCTGCTGGTTGGGCTGTACATTGGGCGGCATAATGACCTTCCTGTCCACATTTACGACACGCCGTAAGCTTTGAATCGCTGAAAACGTCTTCACGCAGTACTCTGAAATGAGGCTCGTGTGTCGCCAATGCCAGCATGATGAGATCAGCATCCTAAAGAGAAGAATTAAGCAGAACAGTAGATGGAGATTGTGAATGCACACCAAACCATAGATGACATGTTGAGTATTAGGGTCATGACCAGGATTAGTTCGCTGACGACGTATAAAGTCCATTATTTTGTGCTCTCCTTCGCCGGGTACGCTAGCATCGGAAATGATGACTTGAATCTAAGGATACTGTTAGTTTTTGGGCAGGATGCGACGCCAAAGCTAACATTCTTCCACCCAGAATCGGTGTTCATCTTATGTACTGTCCAGTAACGAAGTGAAACGGCTAAAAGGTGCATGAAAGGTGTCCCGGGTGTGATGGCATTGGAGTCCCAAGATTCCTTGAATTGGTTTTCATCACTAATTGTCTTACCCATACCTATTGGCGACCCTTCATAAGTAGTCTAGCCAAAGGGGAGACTACTTACCTTCCCAAAGAAGGATTGCTTCCTTCTGAGCTTCATCCTTCTCTTTAGCTTCACGAGCTGCCCGAAAACGTCTGGAACGCTGTTGGTTCATTTTTGCACGGGGAGCTACACCATCTGAAAAGCTTTAGCGTACTGGGAGAGGAAGACAACTGGCGTGAATACCGATTGCCATGAACAGCAATTTCCGTGGCCTAATCATGTTCACGACACGTTCAGTATACTCGAAGATTACAGTCATCATTTCTTCTTCGGTTTTTGGGGCCGGCTGTGCGTAAATTGAGCGTCTGCACGAGGTGAAATAAGTAGGTTACTGACGCGTCCTTCAGGGTGAGTACAGGGATGAACCTGGAATCATGTTAGCCAGTCGTGGTGGACCCCCAAAAACGTACTATGCCATTCATATCCAGATAAAGATTGTCGAACTCCGTGTTGTTGGGATTCGGTAGTCCCATATTAACAGGAACAGTGACTACACCATCAGCAGTCTCAACCTTCTCCTCTTCGTCTTCAATAACTGGGTAAACTGTGCGATTGTGAGTGCTAAAGAACGACAAAATTAGAGCACTGACTGATTCTTGGGTATTTTTTGCTGAGCCAGCGGAATAATGCTGGAACACCCTGCATTGATGTAGATTTCAGAGATTATCATGTTAATTTCACTGCATACCATGGTCGTGTCCGGAAGAAGATTAAGATAGCACGTGACGAAAGTTACAATTGACTCGTACATATAAAATGGCTACTCCACCCTCGCAGCCATCGCAGAAGTCGATGACCAAGGCTGAACGGAGAGAACTTCAAGAAAAACAGCGCGCCGCAAAGCTCGCTCAGAAACAGCAGCAGCAATCATCGCCTTCTACAAAATCCAAGGCCTCATCTGCCTCTAAGAAACAGGAGAATCCGAAGACCTCTCAACCAATGGTAACATCGTCTAGAGACGCAACAAAAGATACTCTAGGCGATTCTAGTCCGGATCGCAGCGGGCTGCGAATTTTTTCTCATTTTAGTCATCCCAAGCCTGTTGGTCAAGGAGTCAAGGGCGAGATCCATCCTGTTATCATTCGGCTCGGCTTGCACTTCTCTGAATTTAAGATATGCGGAGCCAACGCTCGATGTATAGCCACGCTTACAGCGTTCAAGCAGGTATATCTGCCATATATCCCTGGCCAGGACTCATAGAAAATGTAGGTCATCCAAGACTATGTAACACCCCAGAACAACACGCTCTCAAGACATCTTATGACATATATATCTCCTCAAATCTCATATCTTGTGTCTGCTCGGCCGATGTCTGTCACGATGGGTAATGCCATTCGGCAGCTTAAGCTAGAGATTAGCGAGTCTAACATAGACTTGCCCGAAAAAGATGTCAGTACAGTCATTTTCATTATACCGCTATTTGATATGTTACAGGCCAAGCAAGAACTTTGCCAGAAGATTGATACCTACATTCATGAACGCATCGTTATGGCAGATGAAGTCATTCAAAATCTTGCAGGAACGAAAATTAAGGATGGAGACGTTATCCTTACATATGCAAGGTAGGCGTTTATTGTGCTTTATCATTATGTTGCCCACTCCTGTGTCATTTAGATCTTCTGTTGTACAGAAAGTTCTACTCCACGCCCACAACCAAGGAAAGCGATTCTCTGTGATAGCGGTGGATTCTCGACCCCTTTTGGAAGGCAAATCACTCCTTCTCGCATTGTCTTCAGCTTTGCCATCCATTCCTTGCACTTATGCTCTGCTTCCGGCCCTGCCGTCTGTTGTCAATGCAGCTTCTATCGTACTTTTAGGCGCACATTCATTGCATTCGAACGGTGCCGTCTATTCAAGATCTGGTACGGCCCTGGTGGCGATGATGGCAAAAGAAAACAACGTGCCCGTTGTAGTCTGTTGCGAGACATACAAATTCAGCGAGAGCGTGATGCTTGACGGTTTTGGCAAGAACGAGCTTGGTAAGACACCTCGATTGTTCTGTTTGTCATTCTGATGGCTCAGCTCCAAAACGTTTTTCTTTCCCTGACCCGCCCACGAACAACCTGGAGATTTTAGATCCTTTATACGACCTGACACCGCCAAGTTGTATCACTGCAGTCGTTACTGAAGTCGGCCTTATACCCCCCAGTAGTATAAGCTCGATTCCTGGAAGAACTACAGTTTAGATTTGGTGTTTAGACTTGACAGACCAAGTTTGAAACAATGTGCCAGCATGATTGGTCTTTGTTCTGGTCGGAATGATCCGTGACAATGGAACAATAGCGCAAGTGGTGTTGGCTTCGATAAAATTCAACCAACATAAAAGGTCCTCCTGGTTGCTAATTGCCTTCGTGCCATCAAATCTTGTGTTCAAATATCCCAGTCGCTCAACACCGTGAAGGATGCCTAGTCTTTTCGCTCGACAGCCGTCAAAAAGAGTTTTCCCAAAGTCTCCGTACCCTAATATGTTCGAAGGTTTGTTGGACATTTATCTATGGATGATGGTCAATATGTCAACAGAAATAGAAGATCTTTCTGAGGACCGTGTTGCAGGCTTGGATTTAGAGACAATTCCTCAAGTCCAGTGGCAAGACCGATCAGGTCCTCCGATACCAACCTTGGTAGAGAGAATGAGCCCCGAGGATGCAAAATATCTGAAAGACAAATATGTCCTTGCCAGATGCCTAACATCATTCGTTTTTTTCAAGATGACAGGTCAGCGCATAGGTACATTGTTCGCATCTTTGTCTCCATTGCTAATGCCTTTCTTCAGCAGAAGATCTCAACAGCTCTATTAAAACGGCACTAGAATCTGAGATTTTCAGATTATTTAGGCGTACCAAGGCTCAGAACTACGTGATTTTCATAGCAGCGATGTATGTTGAGCGCATTTTTTACGGTCGCGCGACTTCAATTCTGTTGTCAGCAACTCCCGGGGTCATTTCGACTGTTTTTGCTATCGGCATGGCACTTGCGGTGAAGTATCATTATGATGTAGGTATACAAACCCGATACTGGTGTGTAGTTCGACCTTCATTTCCTGCGAATATTCTAATGTTTCTTTCCATGAGGTCGAACAACGTTAGCATTGGATGGCGGGATTTTCATCTCATTGAACTGGCTGCACTGCAAGTACTTGATTGGAATCTCAATGTTTCGAAACAAGCATTCGAAAAATGGATGTCCTCTTTTGTCGTGCATCGAGCGGTTAGTGATAATGTAGACTACTCTCGGCTCGGACTGCTTGCCGGCCTTCATTTGCCTTTACATTGTGGGGGCGGCGCTGAGCCTGTTGTTTACGTTGCAACTGACGATAACGCGTGGGAACGTTTTCTTAGAGCGCTTATACGGTCATGTACTTGACTGTTCTTCACCAATATTCATGTCTGTCCTGAAAGCCTCCGTTAACGATGTCCGCCATTTTGCCGCTCTACTTCGGGGAGTCAATCACATCAATGTCTGTCTAGTCTCTCTGTCGGTTCTCAATTCAGATTGTGCAGAGAGCTACAGTGACTGTAACGGCCACCGGAATCACAGTTATTGTTGAAGAAGCTCGTACCTTGCTGGGCAAGTGCGTGTAAACCATGCGAATACTCGATTGACGTGCACAGGAACTGCGTTCATATACGCTGAGACATTCGACGAGTATGAATACAAGCCTGAAGGGAGCGAAAGCGAAGGATCTCAAACCGAAGATACGACGCGCTCTCAAACTGAAGATACAACGCGCTCTCAGACCGAAGACACGTCGGACAATACTGCTTTCGAGATTCCACTCAACACATTCATAGAATGTTTGAATATCTATGGTAGCGCGGGGGGTAGCGCCATCCCGAACAGTGACCCTAAATTCAGAAAATGGAAAAACGACGATCAATCTGACAATGAACAGAGCGACGAAAAGGGGAAAAAACGTTCTGGACGTGGCCTCGATCAGTTTTTTGGAAGCTCTGAGAAACGGACAGGAATGAGAATGTCTTATCAAGGAGCTGGACATCCCTTGACTCTGCTCTTGCAGGTTGCTTGATTGCGCACCGTATTATACTGACGGCACTGTAGAGCAGAAGATGCTAACGGGCCTACAACAACTTGTGAAATATCTACATTTGAACCAGAGCCCCAGCTTGAACTTGAACTTAATTCAAAGAAACTGCAAGGCGTTCCTGTTTCGTGTCTTCCATACACTGACGTCTTGCCAGAGTACTTAAGACAATCCTCAAGGCATGGCCATCGTCTTGATCTTTTACTTTTCTCAGTTTGTAGTCTTCTTGGCTGCGTGATGCTCTTTCAGAGATCGACTCGTCTTGCACAACCTTCACATTCATTGGAAATCCTTTACTTCAGGTCGAGTCAGGCAAACATAAGCAAAAGGTGCCCGGGGTTGCGAAGCCTTTGCTACGGATACAAGCGTCAGGAACCTTTGGTAGTACCGAGGTGCGTGAGACCCTCATTACACAAGGACTGGAATCACTGCAAACTAGATGGACTACCCGGATGACCGAGATGTTCTTGAAACATTCGAATGTGCTAGACCTGTTAGTTTCAGCTATCGACTAGGACATATCCTGCGAACGCTACGTGCAATGCAAAGCTCGACAAAGACTTCGCTGAGGATCGATGAAAATGGTTTGCTGAGTCTTCAGTTCTTAATGCCTTCTCCCCACACACGGCTTAGAGGAGAGCAAGCAACAGCTTTTATAGAATTCAGGGCACGTAATTTATCAATCCTGTTCACCGATATTAACGGTGCACAGTGTCTAGCGTTGGATGATCCACAATAGATGAATGTATACTATGTGTGTGTGTGTGTGTGTAATCACAGCTCGTCCTTTACTCGGGCCTTCCGCTGTTCAATCAGTCTATCCTTGATCCACTGGAATGCACGATCAGTGACATGTTCCACTGGGTGATCATACAGATATGGCAACACAGGTACGATGGCCATGCCAGTCACTGTGGGCCCCCATGTTTTGACTCTGATGTTTTTCACATTGGTAAATGCTTTCTGCGCTTGCTTCACTGCAGTGTGTATTGTTACCGCAGGTAAGAGCCTATGTTTACTTAGATTATTTGATCATACAGGTGGTGGAAGCTTACATAGACGCAATTGACTGGAATGTAGCTCTTTGAAGAGCAGCCAATCCCAAGCGTGTATGCTCTGTTAGGTATGCGGCTTCAAGCGGAGAAGGCCCTTGCCGGTGGGCTTTGTAGGTTTCGTAGCTCACATCTCCTGTTAAATACAACCAGGAGATTCCATAACAAGAAGTTACGATCCAAGGAGGGACTGAGCCGTGTTATTATTTGCGCAGCTAGAAGACTAAGCTTTACCTATTGGGCGCATAGCTTCACCGATATCAGAGGTCCATAGAGAAATGAGGGGATATGGGACTGAAGTGAACGAGACATACATAGGCTATGTAGCGAGTCGAGGCACGGAGGGCGGTTCTAAATCGCGAGAAATACGCCATATAACGCACTTCTGAGTCCTTGCTGTCTGCATTTTTGTCTGCGAGTTCGTTTACTTGCTCAACGACCTGCGTTCCTGACATTAAGGTTCGCCGACACAGTGTATCACGTGACTGACTTTGACTGTTAACGCAAACGTTGTTAGGATGGACGACGCTCAGTCAGCCTTGAACGCTGTTGTACACATCAACGGCCAAGATAACGAGTCGAAGAAGATATCGGCATACTACTCGCTAGTCTTTCCCCACTTCACCTTCTACATACAGACTCTTTCAATCACTATCGGCCGGCGTTGCAATCCAACGACGAACGCAACACCGTCTTCATCGACCTCGCCTGCAGAGCAGCAGCAGGTTGATGTTGATCTTGGTGCTCTGAAGAGTGTATCTCGTCTTCATGCCAAGATCGAATATGACCCGGAAGAAGATAGGTTTGTGCTCGAAGTTCTTGGACGAAACGGTGCTTGGGTTGATGGAGTCTGGTATGGCAGCTCAAGCAGAGCGGTTCTTGGAGAGAGGTTGGTTTCTATTTACTTTGGCAATAGCTGACACTCAAATCCAACAAGGTCACAGATTCAGATTGCCTCGCGTATTTTTCACTTTGTGCTGCCCCCGCCACCACCAGAAGATGCGCCTTCTCCAAGTTCACAACAATCTTCTGCAAGGCCACGGTCGCCGTCCTTGGATATCACTTCAATATCGCCCCCGTCCTCTTTGCCTTCCCATTCGCCACCGCCTCACTCAGCAAAGCCTCCTTCCCCGCCTCCGGAACCACAGCTAGCCCCAGCAAAGCCTAAGAAGCCAGCGAATTCTAAGAAACGAAAGAAGAACGACCCCAATAATGACCCTCCGCCTAAGGAGAGACCAAAGCCAGAAGAGATGCCTCCTAAACCAGCATTCACATATGCACAGCTTATATATCGGGCAATCAAGGCCCTCAATGGAAAGGCTACATTACAGGAAATTATCAACTGGATTATGAATGAATATGACTACTACCGTTATGCAGATGGCACCGCTTGGACTGTACGTATCTTTTTCCCTTCATGTCCATAAAACTTTTCTTGAACGTAGAGTTCTGTTCGGCATAATCTGTCGTCGAGTCGCGCCTTCAAGAAGATGGAACGGTGTGGCGGAGACAGAGGAAAGGGTTTCTTTTGGTCGCTTGACGAAGAACATCTTCAGAATCTAGAGGAGCAAGAGGCGAAGAACCAAGCTACTGGTCAGTCTGGTGGCAAGGATGGCAAACGACGGAAGGATAAGGGCGGACCATTGTCTGAACCGTCACTTAAAAGCAGTGCGCCACCTCCTCCGCCATTGACATCGAGTCCTCTTCCCAACAAGACCGTCTCTGCTTCTGTTAACACATCAGTCCCTGCGTCGGCAGCATTTGGCACTCCAGCAGCGACAGGTATATTCGCGTACAATTCCTTTGTAAATCCAGGGGGCTACTCGCTGCCCTCGTCCAATCCTTATTCTGTACTCACTCAAGGACCTTGGGCAGTACATAACCGCACTGCGACATCGAGTACAAGTCCGGTCGCATCGCCACCGCCTCCTACTCCCACTGTGACACAGAACCTATCTTCACCATCCAGTGAACAGTCGGCCCCTGCGATTCCTGATGTGATAGTTCCAATCATTTTGGGTCCAATCCCATCCTCACACCCTGACTTTTCTGCCAACAGTCCAAATAACTCTGCACGCGAGGGTTATATGGTCCTGCACGAAGGGAAGATCATCATTGATCCAGACATCTTTGCTGGGTTTACAGAACAAATGTTGGATGACCTTTCAAAACTAGGTGCAAGGCAGGCTTTACTTTCCTTGACAGGGCACACCATCAAAGCACTCCGGGAGAAAAGAGCCAAGGCTAGGAAAGGTGCTAAAGCCAAAGGGAAAGGTGGTAAGAACATTCAAAGCCAGGCAGCAACAAGTCTGCAGCAACCTTCAGGTTCTGCGGAATCAGTGTCAGGGTTTCCTCAACCTGTCGGCGAAGCAGACGCGGACTCGCCGATTGTCATTGTAGACGAGTCTGATGAAGATGGACCTGCAGCAAAGAAGAGGAAGATGGAGGATACAGCTACTGTTTCATAGCAGTGGCTTGCCTTGTTTGTTGCAGATTCCTTGGGTCACCCAACTCGTCTTGTTGTAATACTGCGCAACCTGTATCTTACTTGTTAATATCGTTCATAGAGGCGAAGTGTCTAATATTGACTCTTTTCACGTAGACCTTTTCCAAACCACTTTCTTGTCAAGCTGTCCAGAATGTCTATGGCAAGGTTTCGTACGGTGGGTCCGAATGCAGACTTGTGGCAATGGAAGCGTAGAATCTGTGCCAGACCGACGACATCGGAATCCTTTGAGGACAAACATGCAACTGCATTCCGATGTTGATACAACTCATCTAGGTCGTCTAGTAGCTTGGCGCAATGGGACTCGGATGCCATGCCATTGTCAAGCAAGTATTTTGCATCATTGAGGCTGTTTTTCCATCGAATTACGGCCAATTTGAGCTCACTCGCTGAGTTCAGCTGACGTCTCTTCCTTCGCTTTTCGCTGGTAGCAAGATCTGCGTGTACTTGGTCGCTGGTAGCAAAATCATGATCTGCGTGTACTTGATCGCTGGTAGCAAAATCTGAGTACAGTTGATTCAGGCCTGAATGATAGGTGGCCCTGTCTTACCGTGTAAATGAACGAGACGCGTCGTGAGGTTTACCATGGTCATAATTTCCTGGTCGATTGGGGAAGTGTCGTCCATCTGCAAGGAGATAACCGCAGACTGTGCAGTTGGGACATCGAGCTGGCGTATGCAGATGGATGAACGATCAGCCTCTGAAAATGAACAGACATTGTCCGGTGAAATTTCTGGTTCAGTTACGGGCAAAGACACGACGTCGAGGGAGTTGTCGGTCAAAGAAAACATTTGTTACAGCTTCCTTTTTAGTAAATATTACGCTATTGACCTCTCCATTGAGTATTCTGTGTCTGTGATGCGGCATCTGCAGCCTTCCCTGCTTTGTGAGGGTGCACATGTGTCTCAAATCAATCGGGGAGTAAGAGCAAAGCTCACTTTGGTAAGGGAACCGCAGCAAGCTCAATGCTGCTATAGCATATACAATTGTTGACAGAATGTAAACCATGATTGTGTTAGCGACCAGCACTAAGAATCAGGTTGTGAGACCAGCTTGCGGGTAAGCAAGGAACTCTCCCATTTGGCAAATACGCGACTTGATAGTTGATTACGAGATATCGGAGTAAAGCCGGCCCAACACGACACAGCCACTCATAGCCAATTTTGGAAATAAGCCCCACTTTGATTGGCTGAGGCAAACATCGTTCCTTGTCCGAACTGAAAAAAAGCAGATGTGAGGGCCGAGAGATCATCATCATCACGTCGGCTTGTTTTACAATCATGTTACATCATTATAATCAGTCGAAATAATTGTGATACGTTCCTACCCAGCACAGCCAAGATACCGGTGGATCAAGAATATTCAGGGAGTATGTATGAAACCTCTGCACTCCAAACCAGTGGGGATAATGATACTGTATAGAGCTGAACCAAACGAAGGTCCTCAAAAGTCACCTGGCGTGGGCCAAGTTTGACCGCCCCGGGTTCACTTGAATTGAATTGATTACCATAGGTCTAAAGCTATCAGTTGGAGAAGGAGAGGTACTTTCTACATACTTCAATGAAGTATTTGAAGCCCTTGGCCACTTGGCAAGCCATTTGTCCTTTGTCGTATGGCAGACCGCGGGCATCAATGAACTGCATGCTGAACTTGTACTGCACATGAGAATAACCCGGCCACTGTCCAAACCCCGATTAGAAGGGTCTGGAAGGAATTTGAACACGTACTCTTATCAAGCAGGGCGCAGTTTTGGCATTTTCTAGACCGGGAAACAGATGTATAAATATTTCATCTTTTCCGAGCATCCCCGAGTCGTAGAGACATTCAGTCAGGGCGACGCCGACACCGGCGCAGTCTTCTGGCATAAAATCAACTCCAAGAGACGCTGCGCTATCAAGTTGGTTTCTGTTGATGGTGCAGTGGCGACGATGAGGGTGATGCCAGTGGTCCGATTTGACTTTTCCAGCGGCTCGCAAGTCCATCCCGAGTCTTCGACCCTGACGCGCCACCTGGTGAGAGGCTAGAAAGGTAGGATCCACCGTCTTATCAGCTACTGTTAGCTCTCTTCCAAGCCCTCCCTCCATTTAAGACTGCTCACCATAAAGGCCGGAGAGCGATTCACTGCTTGCGGAATCAATGATTGCGAGACAGGATATGCTTGAAAACGGCCTCGAGAGTCAGGCGGTGTGCAATAGTACAATTGAGTCTTAGAGCCTGAATCATCCATTAGGTGTTTTTTGTGGCAGACTCGTCGTGTTCACGACTCTCATTTATAGTTCCAGAGACAAAGCGGCCGGTCGGCGAAACTAATTGGGATAATGGAGATGTTCACAAGGAACAATGATTGAAGGTGCAAAGCGCGTCGTGGCACGTGAACGTGTCTGTCGTCGCCAAGCCACTCATGATGATTAAGTCGGAAACTGCGCCGCTGTCACTGTGCCGTAGTGTTTCGCGCAATATATAGCCATTCTAGCAAATCCAAGGTCAAACATGGACATGGCACCTCAAGAATTGGTGGATGCAATAATCTTTCATCTGAGAAATGATTCACAATCCCTCCAAGCCTGTTCTCTCGTCTCTCATTCGCTTCAACTGCCCAGCCAGCGGTACATCTTCTACTGTGTGCGCTTAGCACCTCCGTTGCCTAACAAAAGACCTGGAAGCACAAGCTTGCCTGGTAATACCTGTGACAGGTTTTTTAATCTGCTTTCTGCTTCCCCCAGCATTGCACCTTTGGTTAAGGAGTTGATCATAGACACGGGCGATAGTAAGCCTTGGTCGGGTCCGTGGGTGTCTACATCCACCAGACTTCCTGAAGTCATTCGAATGCTTTCCAAATTGCAAAGCATCTCCTTGCACTATGCTGCGTTCTTTTCCAGCTTGAACTGGAGGGATCTTCCCACCGATTTTCGACAGACTCTAAGTTCCGTCTTCAAGGGGAGTCTCAAATCGTTGTCGCTGAGTGGGATTGCCTTTGAAAACTACAGGGAATTTTCCCAGGTGTTTAGCGGCTGCCATACATTATCCAAAGTCTCCTTCACATCAGTCAGGGTTCAGGAGTTGGAAGATAGACCTGATACAAGTTTGGCCCATCGCCCATCGCTCCGTTCGCTGAGCCAATTAGGTCGTGCATATCGTGCACAAAACGCCTCCTGGCTATCATATGCAGAAACAGTGTTTGATTTGTCACAGCTTCACGAGCTCTCTGTGGACACCGTAGCTCCCGACGATTATCGCCATGTTTGGAATATCTTTTCAAGAACCGCTTCAACGCTCAAGCACCTATCACTAGGGTTTTCATATGATCGTATGTAAATTTCAGTCCCGGAACTCCCAGATCCTGACTTACTAGGCTCCTTTACTCAACTCGACATTCCGGATATCAGTCAACTCTATACTGTATCGTTCCGCATGATGATAGAAAGCTTGGAACAGCTTTGTGATATCGTTCACTGGCTGATAAGTGTGTTTGGCTTAGTGACGAGGTTCAACTTCCTTGAGGAGATCAATATCCACTTTGATTGTATGTTCACTCAATCACCCTTTTCACTCGATCTACCTCAATGGACATGTCTGGATGTAGTTTTGACGCGTCCAGAACTTGCTCCTCTGAAACGAGTTGGTATCGAGATAAAGGCGACTCGGGACATGTGGGACCCTTCCTCCTCTGGAGAATCTTTCCCTTTACTACGCAGCATTGGCAAGTTGTCTGTAGAAAACACTGAAGGTCAGGACCTCTTGTGACTTGTCTTTACCTTCCGTCTAACAGTTCCGTTGCAGTCCTTAGACGAGTCAAAAAGCTGTAGCGCCGGGTTCAGACTCACGTAGCCTATTGTATGTTATGTATGCACACATCAGAGAACAGATTAGAGAATACATGTAAACTGTGAAACGCGCCTCACGTGCTTGACGCGTCTGTCATTACACCGTGACGTTATGGATACCGAGTTGAAATGCAATCGATTGACTTGTCGCACTTCACTCAATGATCGAGCAGTAGTGGTGAACTCATAGCCCAATTCAAGCCACGATATATACTTACTTTTCTCGCAGACCACTTGTAAGCCTGCCAACCTTTCTATCAAAGCTCGTCTTTGACTGAGTGCCAGGTTCCCACATCTTCTGTGGTATCTCAATTTGAACGTGATAGGCGAGCTTTAAACTGTTTCAGTCAATTGTGCGAATGAGCTATTCAACGCTGCGAGGCTTTGCCCAGGTACAAGCCGTTTCGAGTGTAGCCGCAACTGCTAATCGTGTCAAGCCTGTGAGACATGTCTATCCGAGCCGTGAGTTGTTCATTGCATGAAATTACCCATTCTCATAGGATCCAGCGACGATGTTGTTGTAAGTCTTGTTCACGCCATTGTGCAGTAAATCGCCAGCTTGTCAGGTCTGCTCTCTGCACCCATCCAATGACTACAAAACCGTAAGACTATATGCACCCTACCACCACACCTAAAATCTTCCAGTCTGTTCTGTCTGGATTGTCTCCTTCAATCATCCTTGAAGTTTGCAGTCGGTGCGCCATGATTAATTGGATTATCGCGTCGCAACCAATGCACTTGGATCAGTGCAGTGTCATTTTGGCAATACCAAATACATCAAGAAAAGTAGCATCATCTCTTACTCCCTCTCGAACAATAATGCTCATTATGTATAGCTCTTTTCAGCAAGCAGTAGTCAGAAATATGAACGAAAAGAATGCTCAGCTGCAGAAGCAGCTTGAAAACGTCATCCGGGAAGGTGAGCAGAATGAAATAATGCTGCTCCTCATTTATTCACTTTGTAGCCAATGGCGAGATCAGTTTGCTGACGAACAAGAAGAACGGTACGGAATGTACATCTCACTTCCTTCGCGGCTCATCACACGTAGAGCTTGAACGAGATCTCGAACTGGAACGTAGAAAGGTGCGCGACTTGCAGGAAAGCTCAAGGGAGCGGGATAAGGAATATCAGAGACTAAAGGTACGTAGCATTGGTGAGAGGCGAGCTACTTCACGTCCTCTAGGCACAGCACGACAAGATCAAGCGCAAAGCTTTGCTAGCTCCAAATTTCGGTAGTGGTTCTCCGACCGAACAAACAGTAATGAACGCTCCACCCGAAGACGAATCACATAAAGTTAGGCATTTCGGTACCAGTATGGGTAACGCTGTTGATCTCGGAGTGGTCGTCGAAGACATGGAAGCTAATGGAGTCTGTTCTTGGTCAATCCTTCTTATTCGCGCTTACGGATTGCTAGATCCAAAGAACTCCGATTGTTAATCGCACATCAGGCATCTTTAGTAGAACACGCAGTGATAACTGGCCTCGTCAAGTACAGCCAACACAACGCGTCCCTGCACGACAGCGTCTTCCACCTCCAGCAGACTACTCGTATCGTTCTGGAAACGCGTCGGATAGCGCCAGTGAGGTGGAAAACATCCTTGTTGGTGGACACCAGGCTCGACGAATGAGCACAAGCACTGGATGGACGAAACCCAATAATGTTATAGCAACTCAGCGCGGGGCGAGTTTCGGCGCAAGACGAACTTCTGGGACATTCCGGCCATCGATCCCTGTTGAAAGATAGACATGAATGATCCGTTATAATTATTTAATGAACGCGCAAGTACAATGTGAAGTTTCCGTAGACGAGTACAACAAGATTGCAGTATTGGCATAACGAACGAAATAAGACTATGCGAATTTGATTAAGTTGCCGGCCTTTTCGTCTTCAAGATATTGACCGATCGCCAACATGTCTTGACCTGCACGGCGTAAATAGCCAGCGAGAATATCGCGATTGGCATGAGGGAGGAGATCCGCCAATTTGTCGACTTGGCGGATAAATTCTGGATCTGAGGAAATGTCTACGACGGAATCTGAGTTTCCGACAGGAGGGGGAGAGGGGCTGGCGGTCAGAGACGGACTTCTAGTTAGAGAAGTGGTATTTCTGTCTGGTGAAGAAGAGCTAGAGAATGGAGAGGAAATCATCATTGTCTGGGATCGAGACGCCCGACTACTGGGCGCACGAGGGCCGCCAGGGACGGTAGGATTGGCACGAGGCATGATTGATGGGGGGCTTTTGACAAGCCTAGTTGGTGGAGATGTAGGCACTGCACCGGGTTGTCTGTGATTCCTGCTGCTAATGCTGGCTTTCCGGCCTAAAGAAGCGAAAAAAATTCCAGCTTTAGACGGACGTACGGCAGATGCTGGAGACGCGTTGACGCGATTTATGAGGGCAGGATATGGAAGTGGAGGAGGAGCGGCATGTATTGGCTGTTCAGCCTTGTTACTGAGGTCTGTTGCAGTGTAGGCATCTGGCCGGCTAGGGAATGTGGCATCTGAAAAAGTGGAAGAGTTGGATGTGTGACGGGGTTGCGGAGAGAATTGGTTGACGGCCAAATCAACACTCAACTTTAGAGTAGAGCGACTTGGATTGGACTCTGAAGATGGTGAGCGGAATGTTGGACGGGATGAGGTAGACAAACTTTGCAATTGGGCCGTTAGCAACCAATCTCCTAGACCACAGTCGCAAGAGTATAACTCATTAATCTTTTGTGCGTAGAGTAAACATCGCTCCTGAACGTTTCGTATGGAATAGACTTCATGACAGTACATGGCTGCAGGGTATAAGGATCGAGTTTTGGGGCGTTGCTGGCGTGGTAGTGATGAAATAGGGGTTGGAGATGGAGTGCGTGGCTGTGAACCTGAATGGCCGATGCTGGAAGAACGGGCCAAGGATTTGTAGGAGGGAGTTCTAGGAAGGGACATGCGTTTGAGACCTTTGGTGAGACTTTGTCTGAAACTCTTTGGAGGAGGACTTGGTGCTGTGCTGCGACTATAAGTGGACGGAGAATGTGAACTAGCTGAGAGCTCGGCTGACGTTCTGCCATCTGCCGAGGTTCTGGGCGATGAATCCAAAGGGGGTTCAGCAGGAGTGGTCGGCGATTGTATGTAAATTTCTGGTTCTTCTATTACAGCTACCTGTCTGACGTCCTGGGATGGAGAAAAGGCCCCTTCACGACGATGCGACGAGTCCCATCGTGAGGACTGTGTATCTAATCGTTTGGCCAGCACTGCAGAGACCGATGGGGGCAGTCGGAGTGCCTGTTTTACCTGATGTATGTGATGTGGAAGTGGCGGGGCAGGAAGTGGGCCAGCAGTTGCATGGAGGCCTATGGTATATGAATTACAATAATAACCATAATGTAGAGATCATTGACCTGGCTGGTAGTCAAGGTATTCCTTGGCTGATTCGAGCGATATAACAACGGGCGGCGCAACGGGAACATCAATAGGTTTACCCTGGCCAATGTCGGGCGTGACAACGGGTGGCTGAGCCGACTTTATTTCCTCAACGTCTGGCTCAACGATGAGTGGTGATTGCGCTGCATCAGGGGGCGCGACCAAGTCTGTCTCAACTATTGCGAGTCGTCGCCAATCTGTGGTACCTTCGGACGAATTCGGAGGCCGTTGTCGGGGTGAATCGGACGAGACGCTACTGGAGTAGTCTGAGGAAGAATCTGACATATAATACGCCAGCAAATCAGCCGTGTCTTCGCGAACAAGTGCGGGTTTCATGCAAGGAACGATTTCCTAATCCGGACATGTCTCTCTCGTACGAAGTCGCTCTCTTTGGCGAGTTCTTTGCCCGCGATCTGAAGCCAATTCTCAACAGAATTACGCTTCACAGCGAGTCCTCTCATCATATGCACTCTCGTGAAATTCTATTTGAACCAATCGACGCTCAGTTTCAACGCGACTCTGGCCAAGATCCCATCATTCTGCGCGCCAAAAGGGAACTTACTGAGCCAGACAGTTGCTGGTAAGTAGCCACGGTTATCTCATCTTCAATAACTTTGCAGGATTCTATATTCCTACTTGAAACCAGAGTCGGTCCGTGCGCACCCAGAGGCCACTGTCCGACCTTGGGCAACTTGCCACGTAGTCGGCGATGCTTTGAGTTTCGCCTGTGCACTTGGTTACACGTACGTTCATTTCTGCTGTCTGCCACTCTGATAGCCATCCAGTCAGCGGTCGCAGATCTACAAGCGTGGGTATCTCTTCAGAAGAGGGCCGCTTGTTATCCAAATGTTCCAGCAGGAACAGGTACAATCTGTTAATTAACAGTTGTTTTTGTCTAATTAATGGTCCCAGGTAGATCCAAAGACGCAGCAGCCAATTCCAGTCCAAGCAGACACACTCTGGGAGGTCGAGGTAAAGACCGCGAATCCAGTAAGAAACACACAGGAAACTCCCCTAAGCCAATCCATCGATGCAGTGCTGGAAGTCCAGATTCTCATGAAGGGTCTTCTCGATCTACGCAGGCAGGACGTCTGATTCGTCTTCGGTATAATCGCCCAGCAAAGCCAATGGCTCTTCTTCTTCTTCTTCTTCCGAAGACGATCCGTATCCCTCCAAAAGCCCATTGATAGCTTCCTTTCCTGCTTTTACATCAATTTTCCGTCGTTTTCTTGCATATTCCTCCTCCTCTTGTATAATCCCTTCTTTGTCAAGCACAACTCCTCGAAACTCTTCCCAGACCTCTATCGTCGCGAATTCGACAATCTCTGTATCCTTCAGTGTTTCCTGCAGGGGCAACGAGGGATCCAGTCGAAAATATCCCGTCCGTGTGCGGGACACTGTTCGCGATGCTTTCATCACACATTGTGGAAGTGAGAATGCTTCAGGATCTTCTGGCGCAGGAAACACCAGTCCGTGAAGCCATCCTGCCTTCTTGTCTTTCCTTCCTTGGATGTGATGTTGTAGCAGAGCAAGGAGAGGCATGTTAATGTTGTTTTTGTGAGTGATGTACGTTATTGGCGCGTCCTGAATGGACGCTAGAGGGTCATGGGGAGGAAAGAATTTGAATTCGATAGTCAAAAGCGCTGTTTCTAGCCTGCTTCACTTTAAGTTACTGGGTTGCAAGCAAGAGAGTACATACTTGAAATCCCAATACGATTGGTTCAGTTTCCTGCGTTGCATACCGTTCGGTAGCAGCTCCAGATTTATTCCGAGCTCATCGAGTTGAGTTCTCAGAATATCCCTCTTTGTCCGTTTCGCTGCGTTGGCGAGCCCGCCTTTCCCAATCTCTCTACCCCAGTCTGTGACATGTCTGCCTATATCTTCCAGGTATGTGTAGTCGTTCATCATCGTTCCCCATCCATACTTGTTCATTGCAATATACGCCGCCTTGTCCCGCTCTCCTGAACATCCACTCGTAGACTTGTGCTTTTGCGAGCATGCCACAGAGCATGTCCGCATAGAGCATCGAGGACAAGTGTACTTTGCTTCCTTGCTTTTACATGTCGAGCATTTCACTTGGTCCATTCAAAACAACACGTTCAGACACGTGGCCTCTACTTACTTGCTACGTCCCAAAAGTCTCCCTTTCCTGTCCATACGTCCTCCCAATACGTACATAAATCCTTGGGATGATGGTATTTGGGAATAATCAGAACACGCTCATCCTCCAACTCTTCATGAATCCCTTCATCATTTGTGATGAGTACCAGCGCTTCCAGCCGTTTGCAATTTTCTAGCAGCGATTGAACGACGGGTATCCAAGCACTGTGATCCATGTAATTAAGGTTCCCGATAGATAGATGCGTCAATGACGGGAGGCTAGGAACAGTCCACAAAGCTGTCCTAGGAGCCACGATGTCGAGGTGAGTTAGACTTGTAACACCGGACAAGTCTACTTCATTTGTAACACGGCTAAGCACCTCCGCGTTTACCGAGATGCGTGTCAGGCGGGGTATCATTTCCACTAGGCTCTGGATCGATCCCAGTGGGGTCCAACAAGCCAGGTCTGTAACCCCCGTGCACACTTTCAAAACGCGTTCAGCATCAGAGGAGGGAACCATTCCCGTCATGTACAGTTTCTTGACATGGGAAGCGAAAAATTCGGCGGGTCGAGCATCCACAGTTCGAAGGAAAAGCTGTGTTCGAGAAAGAGGCAGGTTAAGCACGATGGTATGATACATTATTCGCTCTATCCTGTCCTTTCTTCAGTGAGGAGGGTACAGGGGTTTAGCACTTACCATATTTTGACCCTTTTCGCAACCAGACAAAGCCGGATGGCATCCTGCGGACACACATCCATTACGAGTTCAAATATCTCCCTCTCCAGCTCGGCGGGGAGATCAAGCAGCTGCTTACTTGCAAGCATAACAGTATAAGGAGCCTTAGCAGATGTGACATGAAACCCGATCTTTTAAAGACGCATGCGGCACGCCTAAGCTCTGCCTAGCCGCCTAAGCTTGGTCAGGGACGTAAATATCGGACAAGAGGCGGGATTTTGAAACGTGTGTCACCTATAGGCTCCTACAGGGACGCTCAAATATTTGCTTCTTAAAAATCCCCGGTTTCCGATTCGCATGGAAACGCTTATTAGTGGAAACTTGCGAACTTCGCCTTATATAAACGCAGCGGACTGTAAACCCACAACGAGACCGAGTACGCACCGTACACTACTGATAAAAAAAGTCCTAACAGGAGAGATGCGAATAAGTACTAGAAGTCCGACAGTTTAGGAGATACAATGTTCAGTTTACTGTAAGATGGCAAGAGATTCTGATGAGGATGCTAATAATTGATGTTCAGATGACAAGTAATCAGCCGCCGGGGCAAATAACAGAGAAGCAATGGTTTCCGATGGCTCAGAAAGTATGTGAGGATGCACAGGCGGGCAAAAGAGGTCATCCGAGGATACAAGGCGAGAATGGCGAGCAATCGGAGATGACGCCAGCACTGACTCATGTCCTGTCGGTTTTGGATTATAGGGTGGAGCAGGATTACGGATGTCTTCAAGGGTAGGTCGAGGCGGTAGAGGTCTGGGTCGAGATGTTAACGATTGTGTGCTTACATGTCGTGAAAGTGTCTGTGGCTGAAGGGATGTAGGAGGCCGCGGGAGCCGTCTGGAACGCCCAGAAGCCAACGACGCCGAAGATTCGTTGGACGTTTCTCTGGAATGAAGAGGGGATGAAATATCTGCAGGTGGAGTCGAAGGAAAGGGCCGAATGGGTTCATTCGGTGAGCTTGAAGAAAGGAGCTGGTGAGAAGAGTCGGGCGTGTTGAAAGACAAGTTATTATTCGACGAAGACAAATAAGGGCGAGGAGAGGAATTTGGGCTACTTCGGGGAGTGGTGCGCGCAGACGAATTCTGACTTGGAGGAAGAGGTGCTGGGTAGTTCGGTGCAGGTGGAGTTCGTGGATGGGAACGGTGGCGTTGCCGGGGGACAGGTCGCGGACGCGGCGGGGGGGTCTAATCGGGCGGTCAGCATTGAAATCGAGACAAAGGTAAAGTCACACCTCAGGAGAAGGTGGAACCACTTGGATTTGAGCAGAAGCTGTGTCGATAGAACTCAAAGTGAAATTGGTGCCGCGTCGCGAAATTAGTAGAACCGACGGACGGGGCGAGGAACGCGGGATGAGTGGGTCAACATCTGCTGCACCCGGAAGTTGTCTGTATTCTTCGTCCTCACTGTCATTTTCTTCATCGGGCTGGCGCGAGATGGGTTTAGTAGACGAGTGTTTTTGCCTCCTTGGCTTCTTGAGCAAAGAGCGACCTTTGAGATCTGCGTTTTCAGCATCTATGTTAAAACGTGGGCCAGGATGTCTGGACTTGACTCGCACTGGCTTGGGTTTCCAAAAAGTGAAGAGACTACTGATTGTTGCAGAAAGCTTGTTTGTGTTAGTGCGAGTAGGTTTCGCATCCAGGTCAAGAAGCAATGCCTCCGGTGAACCAGACTGCAACCGAACATGACCAGAACGCGGGGTAGGTATGAGTTGAAAGCTCTCCGAATGGAGCCGTTCATCGCGGTCGATAACCCACAAGTCATCGCGACTAGTTTCGTGAACTTTCCTTGTCCTTGGCAAGACGCTGATATGGAAATGACTTGCATTGTATGGAGCTTTTGCCTTTGGGGATGAATTTGAAGTCATTGTCAGAAATCGTCTGCGATACAACCAAAAGGCGGTACAGCACACGAATGCAACTGCAACTCCCACCACAACAGGAATAACGACCTGTAACCTAGAATTCGAAGAGTCGGAGTTTGCGGATTCTGCCACTGCTATTGGGTAAGATAGTATTCTGCTGTGCTGAAAGTTACACGTACATCGGACAGCTGCAAGGATGTCAAAAGAACCATTTTTTGGCATAGGCTGATAAGCCCAAGGAGGAATAGAAGAGATTGTAGAGTACTGCATCGAGTCGTTGAACTGCATGTCCTTCTCTTGACATCGATCTTGCCAGGTAGTGGATGAAGTGACCCAAGAAGCATTTCCTCTAGACATCAAGCAGGCTGACCAAAGATTGAAAAAGAGATTGTTACTGGCTGAGATAAACTGGTTTGTTATAATAAAACGGGAAAGATGTACCATGTACAACTGTTCGGACTTGGTGTGGGCCATGTAGGGTCTTCAGAGTCTTCGCGGGCTGTTATCATTGCTCTTCTGTCGTCAGGACAGCCGCCTTTGATCGCCTGTTCCATATCGCAGGGAGTGTGTCCAGCTGCATCGTCAAGCTAGGTAATGCGTAGGCCAACCAGCAGAGTTTGTTTACAGAGCATACCAATGAATAGCTGATTGACACGGTGTCTCTGGACCTGAGAATCCTTACAAGACTGTCTGAGACTGCAGCCAGAGCAAACTGAACGAGTAGCAAGGGCAGAAAAACATAGAGCATCACATATGAACACGTCGGAAGCAGAAAGTCTAGCCTGATGATTTACATAACAAGTCCGCTGTCTTCTATTTATTTCAGATGTCATCCATTCCCAGATCAATCTCTACTTTCTCGCCGGGTTGGAACGCAGGCAGACCTGCATCTTGTTAGCAAGTGAATGAAGCAACTTTCAACATACCCATGTACGGACAACTAGCACATCGGAATGCGTCGCCGAGGAAACAGTTACCACAACTACTCGTTGCTTTGGGAGCATTCTTCGCAGCGTGGATCAGTCTATCTTTCTCGCCCTGATCGACTTCTATCGTGGTGCCTATCTGTGAACCATCGAGCAAAACTACCTTGCTTGCCTTCAACTCCTCGGCCTCCAGCTCAGCTAGACCGCAGGTGCAGTTTTTGCATGCCCTCTTCCGTCTGGGAGCAGAAGCGTTGACAGGTTCACATGTTGGAATCGGACGCTGACGATCACCGTCAGTCAATAGTGACTCTGCATCAATTCTCGGCGCCGATGAGGTTGTCAGCGTCCACAAGGCTTTTTTGGTGGCAGGATCGGTTTTATTACGGGTCAAAAGAGGGACTGATGATGATGGTTTCTTCAATGAAACGGCAGTTCCAATGCTGTGAGCAGGTTTCTGAGCAACGATAGTATCTGTATGCGAGAGAATGGTAAATCCAGCCAGCGTGAGCTCAGAGGGTAACGATTGGAGGCCGGCGACATTTAGCAGATGGAGTGTGCCCAATGGAATCAGACCTGTGAGCAGCTGCGACAGAAATTTGGGCAATTTAGGCAACGAGTTCAGGTAATCGTTGCTCTCCAGCGTCACATGGATCGAAGAATAGTAAGAGGGCTTCAATTCGGTCGCTGCAGAAATTGAATCAGGGTCATTTAACAAAAGACTGTTGCACACCTCCGTCAACGAGCCGATCAAGCATCTGTTTATCGACTTTACGGCTCGCTTCCAGTTCTTGGATCAGCGACTGATATGTTCCAGCTTGCGCCGTCGATAAAGCTCCTACCACCAGTGCGGTCCCTTTGGCAGGGACTGCTGTAGTACTGGCACTTTCATACACAGCGGTAGGAGACATGGTGGTGCGAAAGTGACTAATGCATGAATCATCTCATCGGCCGAAAGGAGACAAGGTTATTATTACAAGTCAACCAGACAAAAAAAATGGCTAAAATAGTGGGCTGAGAAGAGTGTACGAATACAGACAACAAAACACGACAAAGTCCGAAAGTAGTTCATTGCGGTGCAGACTGCTGTTGGCCATCTGGATTGGGAGCGACGGCAATATGAGAAGCCATTGGGACAAGAGTGCCATCAGGATTCACCAAAGGAGGCATCAAGGCAGCTCTGACGCGGAACAGCATCATTCTATACCATTCCTGATCAGCTCCTGCCTTTTCCTGCTCAGACGTAACTTGTTGCAAATGACCAATCTCTTTCAGCCATGCATTGCGCCAATTTACTTGACCATGTTCGTCGAGCTCAAATCCTTCATCGGGTGACATGGGCATCGGCATGCCAGGAACTGGTGGGAATCGCATATTCATCATGGAGAGGTTGGGGTCAAATCTGAGAGTAGAGGAGCAGTGAGATAAAAAAGTTTGCAGCATAACAGACGACTTACGCGGGATACGGAGGGAACGGTGGTCTGTTGCTACCCGAGTCGTCGATAACAGCGGGAGGAACATATTGTTGGTTGTCAAAGGATTCATTGGGTGGGTGATAATCAACGTCTTCATCAGAGTTGCGAGAAGCTTTGCTACCCTTGGGTTTCTTTTTGCGGACTCGGTGAACGCCTGTGCGTGGATCAACATTGTCGTTGACCGTCCAGTACGACCCTTTCCCACGATCTGTGAGCGGACGGGGAACCTTTTCGAAGCAAGGGTTCAGAGACAAGTTGTGACGAACAGAGTTCTAAGAAAAAGAGTTGAGCAAATGAGGCCGAGATAAGATACTACTACCTTCCAGCCATTAGGCGCTGTTCTGAAATAAGGGAACTGGGCAAGATTGTGAGCAGGCTGGGCCATAGCAAGGAAAACTGACTCTCGACTCAATGGCATAATAGATATCCTCGAGCAACAACTTTTGATTTGGCGAACCTTTGATGGCATAGCTGTGCGGCAAGAACAAATGAGCAACCGACAGCATACAAGCAAAAAAAACGCACCGAATGAGGGTTGAGTAAGGATAGAATGGCTTAGTGCCAGGTGGACCGTCTCTGCAGCTATTTGAGAAATCAGACAAATGACTGCTCGAACCCTCCGCACCTGAGCGAGTCGAGATTAATTGGGAGACCACCGGTCAAGTCGTTTTCCTGATAATAGTTCCCGTTTGCCAAGTCTTCTTGAGACTGGTCCTGCATCATCGAGGGCATTCCCGGCTGCGGTGTTTGCGACATGGCAAGTAGTGGTGATGGTCAGAGTCAACCAAGCTTATGTGATCGTGGGACAGCGTCGCACGGACCCAAACATCTTTGCTCGCTGTAGACGACGACACACAGGACGGGGTTTCATGACAAAAATGAGTGGCATTGTGGAGGTCAAAGACAACTTTGCGTCGGTTTATACAGGTCAACATGCCCAAAGTTCACCCAACCGTACCCAAAGCAGAACAAAGAGGCATCTACAGTGTCAACAAACAAAGGTCCCTTCTCTCTGGCGATTTAAAATGTTCTTTCTGTCCGAGGCTCTTCTGCTTGTTGACAAGCATATCCTTCCCTTGACACTCGTCAAATTCCATTATTTTTCTGCCCTGGAATCACTGTTTTTATGTACCCGCACGCGTTTACGACAACACCCACCTCGGACCCGCTAACAGAACATATAAATTTTAATCCGTACCTCAACATTTCATCCCGGCCATGCTTAGCGCCGCCTCATTGGTCGACACTGCCCGTACAATACAAGTCGTTCAGGCCTGCCAGCGTGAGCATCTAGTTCAGAGCATATCCAGCAGTCCTGCTTATCATTCCCAGTGGCCACCGCAGTTGTTACACTCTACGATCATTGTAGGCTTTCGTCCAGCGCCCATGAGCTCATAGTGACCCCTTATAGTCCTTACATTCGCTCAAGAAGTTGACTTAATATGGGTACAGATCTTCCTGGTCTAAATCGCTGTTCCCTCATTTTCAGTTCCGCGGATGGTCGTTTGCCAAAGCAATGTTCCTTTGGGTAGGCCAATTTCTCTGGTATTCCTCAAAATTCATAGCTGCAGAATCGGTACTGTGGTTCCTTTTTTATGATGTAAGCGCTCAATCTTATCACTATCATCTATCAACATTCGTATCCGCAAAGTATTCAGGCAATCAGTATGCTCTCTGCTTTTTATGTCCTTTCGCTTATCCTATTCCAGTTGTCTTTGTGCCTCCGCCATCTGATCAGGCAGGTACACCTCCACTTTACGACAGTCCAACTAACAGTGTTTACAGTTGTAAGCATCCAAAGATCTCCTGAGCCGACACTTAATCCTCGGACAGCTGTTCGTCCCTTTGCCATGTTATTATCATCGATACACCTGCTTACTCCTACAAGGTTTGGCATGGTTTCGAACACAGGTTTCGGTGACCGCTATCTTGGTTTTGTCCATGCAGTGTTAGTGTTTACCTGTCCGTGCTTTTTTTTTTTTGATTGAGGCACCTACAAGGCATCATGTTGTTCAGGATTTTTGCCATGCATCCGATGCTAAGAACCATTCTTTTAGTGTTGCTTATTGGTCTAGCGGTCACTTTATGTGTCACACTGGCAATCTCATTTCGAATGCTCGATGGTCCGTAGCTTTACACTTTTTTCTCCCTTCACGTTGACCAACCTGCCTCAGTTACCCGTGAACCTTTTTCGGAGCTACATTTCTGCGAACCAATCTACAGTGAAAACTATTTTTACATCTTCTGGCTAGCTCTTGCCACCTTCGACCTCATTCTACTAACTCTGGTCACTTGGAGTCATACACAGCACAAGCGATGGAAACTCGAAACTCCGACACCGATCCGAGTTCCATTAAACCCAATGGTCTCGGTACTGTTAAAAGACAGCATATCCTATCTCATTATGTGCGCCGTTTTGTTTATCTGCCCTCTGGCTCACGCTGGCCCAAGTACGATCACAGCATACCTGACAAATGCAATGATCTGGTGTATTCTTTCGGTCTGTAAAACTCTTCTGTGATTTGCCGTCCCATTCATGTATTTTATAGCCCATTTGGTTTCAGTTACCCGTTGGTTTTTCAGTCGCTACGACCACGGTTATAGGTAGCCGCTTAGCTCTCAACCTTCGGCAGGTCTATTACTATCGCAGTACCGAGCCCGAGACGTGTGTTTGTGAGGACGAAGTCATAACACGTCTGCGCTTCCTCCCCCGGACTTCCGTCAACGAGATCCAGATACAACCCCTGCCGAAACGCGTGCTACATCGTGTCTCTGAAATTTTTATGCCTTCACCGACTCAACTGGAGCCACCAGCTCCTCTACAGTGGCGATGGGATGAACGTTCAGGAAGGTCAGACGTAGACTAATTACCTAATAGATCACAAGCAGAATAAACTTCATGATGATTGCATCCTCATATTCAGCCCCGCAAGCGAGCAACAAACTGTCTATGTAATATGTTGTAATGAACACTTATACCCTGGAGAGAACAGTGATCAGCCGAAATGATTCGTACAATAAATGCTTACCCGTAGGCATATTCCACTTCGTCAACGCCGGCACCTGATGCGAATGGTGCGGAGTTTTCACGAGGCGCGGGGCCCATCTCAGGAATGTCATCATCATCGTCAAGTTCCACCGCACTACCGTCATCCAATCCGAATGGAAGGACGGGCCGCAATCCTGTACCTGAGCTAGACCGTCGAGTAGCAGGAGATTTGGGAAGTGCCGCCATTGTTTTGGGACTCATGTGCTTAAAACACAGATTAGCATGGGTTTTGGAAGAAGGTACGGAACACACCTCCCAGTTGTTCAAATTCTCATCTGCAACATCACTGTCATCTCGGCCGGGATCGAGACGAGTATCATCCCCTAAATCCCCGATAGAAACGATACTTTCACTGTCACTGATACCGTCAACAATGTCTGCCGCAAAGTTGCGTTGCCAAGCCGTGGGACCCGTAAGCAATGGACCTTCATTTGATGTGTCGTCGGACCATCCAAGTCCTTTCATATATTCCTCGTACTCGTCCTCGAAGCTGATATCTTCGGCCATGTACGGCAGAAATATTGATGGATCAGGGGCTTGAGAACGTAAGGGAGGAAACACATCAGCATCCACAACGTTTGGGGTCCCAGCTGGTCGGATAATCGATAGTTCAGGCCCCGGATGTAATCCTTCTAAGTGGTGTGACAAACTACCGGTCCGTCGATGCATCGCATGTTGATTAGATGTTGCAGTCGGTCCGTACCGTTTGTTGTTGTCTATATCTTTTTTCAGTAAGAAAAAGACAGGGAGGTATAATCTACCGACAGAATTTCACAAGATGCCGAAGAGCGGTTTCTTGTGCCTGAGAATAGTTGAAATGATAGATTCTAGGAAGTGAGAACACTGACCAGAGCATCACTAGCATCATCGACTTCCATTCCAGTTAACCACTCGTCACGCAGATCGGGCCTACAGTTCAGATAGATGGCGGTGATTACTTTCATGTTCGCTAGGGCACATTAGCCTCGAATACGATTGAACGGAAACATACTTTGTCTCCACTTGCGGCCGCAGAAAGGCACTTGACTCTTGATCAACTTGAGGAGATGCAGCTGCAGCATGGGGTGTTGGACTCGAAGCATTCGCTTCAGAACCGCCTGAATCTAGTAAAAAATACGACCGTATCAAAATGGAGAAGATTTACAGAACTCTTGTACTGAACAAGCATCCATATACGATGCGACCGATGTTTTGAGAGTTTTTGCATGATTTTGGCAAAGTTGATCGTCGAAAAAAAGTTGCGCCATGAAAAGTCGGTGACCATCTCAACCTCCTCTTCATGTGTCTCTCCGTTGGGAAGAGTATGGCTTTTGATGATAGTATGTCTTGGAGGACGAAGCATCTGGTCTTCTGGCCGAATCTGTTGAGGATTCTTGGAGAAGTTGAGGAAACAATATCGAAAAAAACTACGAATGCTAAGTGGAAAATATTGAATAGTAATTAAAAAACGAACTTGTTCTCTGGAGAGTCTGCCTTTGTTACGACAGAACTCGGGACTTCTTGCAACCCGAACATTTTCATGATCAAAAGCAAGCAATTTGTGTCAAGAAGAAGCTGCCCAAAATGATGAAATTTCATCACATCTGTGGAGTCTAAGCTCATTAGCAAGGCAAAAAATCTGGACGCACGAGACACTTTGAACCACTTCAAAATCAACAGAAGAATGGCCGAGGTCGCCTTGGAATTGATCTCTCGGTGACGAGTAACATCAATCTCATCAAGAGTTGGCGGTGGTAGGTTGGATTGTTCTTGGGCTAAAGGTGCACGTCAATTAAAGGTCAGTAAGAACTAGTAGCCTCACGCGACGCAACACCTGGAGGGAACTGGGAGGAGGTTGAAGACTGTGGTGCCTGTAAATTTGTACTTGCGGAAACAGTAAGCAGTAAAAGCTTGAGTAAAACAAGGACACATCCCGACAAGACGGGTAGCACGGAACTCTGAAATAACGATAAGCAAAGAGCATCTGAACGAGGGAACGACTCGCGTATATTTGTTCTACTCGTTTTAATCTTGTTAAGTCTTCACGTCGTTCTTTGGCCTTCCGCTTTTCCGTGGCAGTTTCAGCCTTTTGCAAAGCAAGGTTAGCTTCGGCTATTTTGGCGTCCAATAAAGCAACGTCTGGTAATGGTTCGGAGGTTTCAGGATCCTTGGATAGTTAAGCGCTAAATGGCGTGTACGGTAATTCTACCTTTGTGAAGGTGGAAGGTTCAAATTCTCCTTCGGAACCAGGCATGTGTTCCAAGCCGCTTTCAAACGTCATACAATCTTCTCTGGTTCGCCACATTTGGAGTAATGAAAGAGAGATGTGCATATGTCGATTATAGAGTTTGTCTGCTTCATCGATGGCAAAAGGGATCAATTTCGCGTCTTTGCCGAGATGAGTTCGGGAAAAAGGAAACAAGAACGGTCGATTCTGATCCGTTTGATACTGCTGTTTCTTTGGTTTTGGTCCAGGGGGCGGGGAAGGTGCTGGAGTAGCAGGTTGTGGAAACGGAGTGTTGGCACCGCCACCACCACCACTGTGCGGGTGGAATGCATGCGAATTTACATGATCCGAGTCATCGTGATGGTAGTGATGGCGTACAGGGATCGGTGAGTGTGCTTGCGCCAGCTTAGAGGTAGTAACGGCAGATACAGGCCGTGGCATGACGAGCTCAGGCGGAGGCTGTGACGATGGAACAAACGTGGGGTATTTGACGCTGGTTTCTTGCCGAAACGCCTCGATATCAACAGGCGACGATTTAATATTGGGGTTTGCTAAATGGAGTCAATGCAGGGCCAAAACAGGGGAAAAAAAGACCTTGATCAGGTTCGGTGGGATTAGAGAGCCCAGCAAGCTCACGAGCAAGCTTCTTAACTCGGGTATGGTCACGAATACCGCCACAACAGGCTAGAAGGGACTTCCAGAGAAGTAAGAGCAGCTGCAAAACGGAGTGAGATAATTGACTGAACCCAACGAAATCGATACCTTTTTAATTGGATAAACCTTTGCACTTTTGTCGCGAAGACTAGCGACCAGATTGAAGAAATAAACAGGTAAAGGAGGTTCGAGGCTCACTGCGATGCCTTGAGAAGTAGACAAATATGGAGGTACACTCACTCAGTTCATCTGCAAACTCATCGTGTCCTTTGAATATTTCGATCAAATGGTACATCATTCCAAAGTATACTGAAATCTCAGTTAGAATTTCCTCAATAAGGATTGTCCTCTCGTCGGAAGTCAACTTGAGCTGGGCAAGATCTGCATCGGTAAGACTACTGTGAGGATGTAAGATGAAATGCGCGTCAGAGGGAGATACTTTCCACATAATATCGTGTTTGGCACTTGCAATCTTCAAAGCTTCCAGGATAGCGCTGACTCCATTTGCAGCGCGTACGACCTTGCAATTCTCGAATATCCAATGCAGCTGATGTTCTGGAGACACTGTCTCTGCAAAGGTGCCTGGATTATATTTGTCTCGACGCGTCGTAGGCTCTGGACAAAACTCACCTTGGACAATGTAGAAGAGCCTGCGGGCATTGGTAAACCTTACGACGGCGTCACGATGCTCGAGACCCTCCAAAAGCAGCTCTACATGGGCTTTCCGCTGGGAAAGAGGAGCCTTTGTCCATTCTGAGAAACGGTGAGCATGTGAATACGAACCTAATGGCGACGGACCCTCTGGGAATGAGCCTTTCCAGGCCTTGAGATTTTCAGCTACCTGGGGCATTTCAACGTAGGAATAGAGCTCGTCTATTTCATTCATAACAGTGTCCTCGTCGTCATAGTTATAATCGTACCACCATTGCTTGCTGCGATGAGCTGCTAGTGTAGGAAATCAAGCAGTCTACATACTTTAGGCTTTGGTGGCGCAGACACCATGGCCTTCAGCTGGCCAAGCGTGATGGAATCAAGTCCATTATGGGCGTCGGTCATTGGGAATCGATTGTGTATGCGTTCCGTTTAAGAGTCATCGATGACAGCGTGGGAGATTTGTGTTTGTATATAAACAAAGCAATACAAATAAAAAAACTCATCGCTCCTTGCGGCCTTGACCGACTCTTTGTCGGGTTTGCCATTGCTGTCTTCGACGTCGTCAGCGGGCTGTGATTGTCAGTTCGAGTGCAAGCAGTTTACTCCCAAAAGGCAACGCCTTTGCTGTGCGTTTGCCAGTCGGTCTCAGTGTCCCATTTCTTTGTTACGACCTAACTTTACGACCTCCTCTCTTTATATTGCTCTGGCAGTTTAAATGCCAGTCCCAGTCCCGCCAAAGCAGCCAACGCATCCAGTCTTAAAGAATTACAATTACAGTAATCAAGACGGGCAGATCAATCCATTTCACAATCTAACCTGCTCTCTTCCGGCCCAGCCAGAAGGTCCACCGCCTTCGTTTGGAACCCGCGAGCAGTGGATCAGCTCTCTTCCAGACTGGCGTAGGGCAAAACCCCGCAGAATTTGGGAGGAAGACATGTCTTTTTGCTCAGGGTTGGCCGCAGCGGACAACGTTCCGGTCATTAAAGGCTTCCGCGCTCAAGCGTGCTTGCCGCCCTCAGGTGAAGACGCGGACGACGAAATGAGTCCGGTCAGTCCAGCTAATTCGTCAACAGAACTGAGAGACGTTGCAATGTCAACCTCGGCTGCTCTCATTGCTTACGATGACTCTGAAAAAGGCGCTTTTTCTCCGGTCTTGGAAGAACCCTCGCCAGGTACCCACGACCGTAGTTCCAGTCCGTTGGAACCAGTCACTCCTTTTGGCGAATTTGTTGATCGCGCAGTCACGGCTACTGTAACTCAGGATCCCTACCCAGTCACGGCTAATGTATCTCAGCCTGTGCAAGACAACCAATACGTTGCCGCATTTGACAAGGGTATCTACCTACCTTCGGCAGTCTATCAACCCATACAAGTTCCCAAGGAGCCTGTCCCTTCGCCTGCTCCAGAGATCGTCACTCCCACAGCTACCAACGGCTACAAGAAACTGGCTGAACCACTCGCAGAGTGGGTCGTCAACTATGTTTGGAAGGCTTGCACTTGCAATCTCGATCCCCCTTTTGCCTTCTCTCGTGCACCTTGGTATGTCCCGCCTCACTTCCATTTTACGTTTCCTTTCTGACTGCTACAGCCTTTCCCCGAACAAGCAGTATGCTCCTGTTCCGCCTAGTTACCTGGCAACATCGGTCCATTCTTTGCTTCTATCGACCTTGCTTCAGCCGTCCGCTGTCTTTCTGGCTCTTTGGTACATAACTAGACTACCAATCCATTTTGGGAACGTCACCCTCAGTCCTGACCAATCAAAGGAGCGGTGTTTCAGAACGGCGTTGCTCGGAGACGATTACGCATTCGACAAAGAGGGCTTAGAAGCCAATGCTCCATTTCGTCTCATCGTGCTAGGTTGCATGCTGGCTAACAAATGGCTAGATGACCATACATTCTCCAACAAAACCTGGTAAGCATCATCATCGCCACTTTTTGTACGATACTTACACCCTCTGTAGGCACAGCATCTCCAATCTGCCGATTCAATCGTTGAACAAACTTGAGTCTCTGTCACTTGATATCTTCTCCTATGATCTTTCTGTCTCGTCGGGCGACTGGGCCCAATGGTTGTCGTACCTAATGTCTTACCACTCGTCATTGTCGTCCTCATCGCACCCCCAACCCATCTCTCGGCCCTCGGCAAGCCCCCATTCCATAGTTCGTAAGGCTATTGGAGAAATTATTCAAGCTCCAGTAGCCTGTAATTTCAACCCCGCTCGCCCGCAGCCTGTCTTCCTTGGTATCGAAGAGCGGCGGGAAAAACTAGAACGGGAGCAAGCTTTCACAGTCGACGTTCTTGAGATCGATCTCGACGAGGACGGTCCTTTGAGAGAAGAGTATCTCCCCAAACGTCGTGTCAGCGGATCAACACGTTATTTTCTCAGACCTCAGGCCGTGGATGAGAACTGGGAGCGACAAAAGCTGGAAATGGAAAAGCCCTTACCTCCTCCCGCCAAGTGGAGCCCCGCTGGGGACGAACCAATTCTCCGAGACCGAAACAGGGTCAATGGCAGTTTTGCCCCTCACAACTCTTTGGTTCCGTACCAGTTCTACCCTCGAGGTCATGAGCTAACGTACCCCAACCACTGGTCGGCTGGTAGTTTCGTTGCTGTCCCTTCGCAGGCTCCGATGGGTTACGTTTTAGACGTACCTGCAGTACCGTTGCAACCGCCGTATAATCATCCTTTGGTCCTTCCTGTCGCTCAGTCTGACTCTCGCTCTCAGTCCCTTTCTCATGACCAAGATACTTTTCAACATAATCATATGCGTTCGTACTCGCAGTCTCGCTTTGACTATAGATGCAATGACATCCCTGTGCCAGCCGTCAACCAATTCTTGGTTGATGCTCCCTGGGCGACCGGTCACTATGCCTATCCGGCATACACGCCTTACTCCGGTGTGAATTATCAATCAGCATGGCTCAGGACCTGAGCCATCGCTCGTTGTCCTTTGGGTCCAAGGATCTTCAATATCATTTCATGCTTCCATTCTATAGACCGCATCATTTCGCCATCACTTCGTCAACCATACCCTATCTTCGCCAGCACCAGACAGCACTATTGTATCTGGTGCTTTAAATTCGCCTTCTGTGGCGGTGTACTTTTTCTTTCTTCCAGCTGTAAATATCGGGTGTCTTTGCACCGATCTCCCTGTGTCCCAAACCGGTACCAACAGTTCAGCCGTTTCAATATCGTCGGCGTATGTATCTTGTCCCCAGGTGACAAATCAGTTTTTCGTCTATATATACTGCACGCATCAACACCATCCATCACCATCCTCATCATTTTCATCGATCCTCAGCAATCTTTATTGAACCATCTCAAGAAGCATCTCCAGCTTCTATTGTGGAACCAATATGGAAGAGGGAGAAAAAGTAGTGCTTCGTTTCCACAGGACTCTGTTCATATCTCGCATGGACCTTCACGAGCATTCGCTTCTAGTGTTATCACCCCTTTTTCCATGCTCTGTTCTTTCTCGCAACGTCTACCCTAATTTCCTCTTGATCCGGCGCCTTCGGTCTGAAAGGCGTGTCTTTAGAATTCCGTTCAGATTTCGAAAAACGATCGAAGTATTTACTTGATTCTTACAAGCGTTATCTGTTCAGATTTCTCCTTCATCCCGCTGACTTACTTCATCTCTTTAGGTCAGTAGTTAGTTATGCCGCTGTCGTAGTGTGAGTAAGTAGCAACAACAAGCTCTTTCCCCATTGACAGCTTTCTTTGAGAACATTGGTGTATTACGGGCTCTAAGTGGTACAAGACATTTAAATTCTTTTCTACATGACCGGCCGTCAAATGCGTACGACAATGAATGGAACCTAATAGAACTTTAGCAGGGGCGGAAAAGGAGAAATTTATTTACCTCCACATCTTCGTCCTCTTCGTCAGTTGCCATGACCTCTACAAGTAAATGCTTGACGTGAGGAGGGATGGCCTTTTTGCTCACATGCTCCACCAAATTGCTGAACTTCATTGGCAGCCTCTCTTCACTCTGCAAAGTTATTGCAACATCGGCAACTGCTATCGGACGGTTTCTACATACCTTCTTCTTACCAACAAAACTGCTCCACAACATACTAACACCCTGGCTGACCATGCTAATCGAGAGGTTGTGCTTGTCTTGGAACCATTTTATGATTTCTTGCAGTGTGGGGTCGTTTTTGAACTCGAATCGATCCCATAGGGTCCATTCACTGCTACCATATTTCTTCTTAGCTGCAGCGATTGGCTCTGAGAAGCCGAAAAATGGTAATGCAAGATTGACAAATCCATTCTTATAGTCTTCAAGTTTGGTTTTGCCGTCAATAAGCTAGAAATTAATGAGACAAGAAAGTAACTGACTAAGGGCGTACTTTGTACAACTCCAAACAAACCAGGCCAGTAACAAGAGAAGTGGTGGTTGCAATTGCCGGGATAATCTTTCCAGCTATTTGCTTCGTTGTATGACGGTCGGCCAGAGTAATGTTGTAATTTGTAGCCCGAAGGTTTGACGCGGCGGCAATAAAGTCAATATGGTAATTCGAGTCATCGTCTTTCTCGAATTCAACTGGTGACATGCGATATCCTGCGAGAGAGGCCGGCGCTGGCAATTTGCCACTAATTTGAGAGATATCGTCTAACGAAGTGCTTCAAATTCACGGAACCTGGGAAACGTTAAACAAGACGCACCCACTGAACCTGCTGAGTCGCCTTGTTGAACGGGCTCATTCTCATTCACTTGGATCTTTACGCCACTTTTGGGAGTGAACTCGGGAACAATAACCGATTCAGCAATTTTGCGATACACAGCAGGATCTGACTCGCCGCGCAACCCGTAATTGAAGGCGTGAAGATTCGAAGCGGCCATGATGAAGCCAAGGTGCAGAGGCTACGATGGGTAATCAGATAGGAAACCGCCTGTAGTCAGACTCACATCATTGGCGTTGAATGTCAAGGGGTCGGGGGCTCTCTTGGGACCACTCCAAAATGGCTGCCCCGAGCTGGTGACAGCGTCTTTGGGCAAGCTGAACAGAAGTTGCCGTATCTCATTGTTGAATCTCTCTTCGAACTGGAGCCGGGCCCAGATAATGCATTCTTCGAACGTAAGGGGTTTGTTGGTGACGAGGTAGGAAAGAAGTTGCTCTAGCTGCTCCCTCTGCTGACCAGAATATTTGAGCATGGTTTCCAAATAGTTTGATTCCGAGAGGTACGAGTTGACTGATTGGGCAGGTTTAACAAACAAATCGTCAAATAGCGCACGGCTCCACTACAAGAGCATAAGAAAGATCAATACAAGTAAAGAATACGTGCCTCTATCGTATGCTGGATGGCGTTTGGGAAGTTTTTAACTGTACACGAAGGAGTTTCTTTCTCGGGAGGATCCTGAGATGACGAATACGACTCGGTCAAGTGAGGTACGACCACTTGAACATTGCCCTTGGTACCCAGTGTACCGGATTCAAGCAGGGGCTTCTCGTAAAACACACAGCGCTGGTCCATGTACAAGCCTTACAAATAGGTAAGTATCGATTTAGATTAGAAGCCCAACTCACGAGCTTTGATATTATCCAAAGCATTTGTCACGCCATCAATGTTGGCAAAGAAAGTATCATCGTAAACATCTGGATAAATCTTAGGTTTTCATAATGGAAAGGTTAGCGTTCACTCACTCTCGCTATCAGGTCCAACCGCTTCTTGTCTGGTCACGATTTTACCTGTCAAGTCTGGATTCATGTCTTGAACTGCACGAGCTGCTACTTCAGATTTGAATTTGCCCAAATCCTTGGCCCTAAACAAGAACTGCCGGTTCAAATTGCTCTTCTCAATGGTGTCGAGGTCAGTTACTTGGATGCAGCCTCTGGACCCAGAGGCTAAACCCATCATACTCCAATTTTTCAACATCTCGCATCCAATGGCACCCGAACCGACTAGAAACTGACGATGATTTGCGATTTTGTCCTGGAAGGTTTTTCCAAAGACTGCAATCTGACTATCATATCGAGAGCCTGTTGGCTGACACTCTTGTTCACTTGGAAGGGTAGAAGGCAATGAATCGAGAGAATCGAAGTACATGTGTTGAACCATGGGATGGAACTTCAAAGAACAAGCTTTGAGTACCTCTTGGGCAACAAAGCCGCCGATGACTGCTACAAGAGGCGATACATCACCTGCTGCTTGATAAGATAGCTCAGTGACTATCTTTTCATCGACTTCGGCATCCAGCTTCTTCGCCAATGAAACGACTGTGGTGGCATCTTCACTGTTTCGGGGCCGAGGGAGGCGGCCGTTCTGGGTTCGAAACTCAGAGAGCGCCTGGAAAGCTACATGTAACGTTGCAGGTCGTTCGAATTTTGCGAAATCTGTTATCATGAAGTCTGGTGTCTTGAGCGACTCTCGTAGAGATTTCTGACATATGATGAGAACCTTTACCATCTAGTAGATCGTACGTACGAATTCAATGACCTTGGGCATTTTTACTTGAGTAAAGATGCCGCCAGACTTGTATGTTCCGAGTCCAGACGTATCGCCAATAGTGAATGTATAAGGACCTTTGACTGTTACCTTCCTTGGTTCGCATCCATTCAACTCCGTCATTCCTTGAACTTCGGAGAAAGTAACAAAATCGCCGTCCTCCAGCCCGTGACGAGTCTCGTCCAAGCAAGCTACAAGACCCTCCTTATCCTGCAACTGTCACAAACATACATGAAGAATAGACAGATACCGTACCTTGTCCACCGAAACAATCATGCCTGTCAGCGGCTGCTCACCTGTGGGATCAACGCAGGTGAATTTGCTACCAAAATCATTAAACACAGAGCTATTCTCATCAGTGTTTTAATGAAACATTCAAGCATAGAAGCCTACCCAAACAGACCACGGGTCTCTGCTGCAATGAAATGCACACCGTTAGCATGCGTCCAATTATTGATTTCCAGCTGCTTCTTCAACGGTACACCACAAAGAACAACAACCTAACAAATTGAACATTTTTGTGTAACCTAAGGAAAACCACTAACCTGGAATCCTTGGATCAGATCAACAGTGATCTCTTGTCCGGGTTTGCCTCCAAGATTTCGCACCGGGACATAGGCATTGAGTTCTGCAAGACGAGGGACACATGCATCTGCCCGAGATTTCCCAATGTCACCTTCGCGCAAAAAGAACTATGGGAAAGATATAACCATTAGATGTACTGGTAGTCGCAATAAAACAGACCTGTGTGCTCAGATCCTGGACGGTAACGGGTTCTGGGTCAAAAATTGTTACTGATTTCACGCCGGCCAGAACAATATCTTTGGCTAAACAGAGATCAGTCACTCGATGATGAGAAGTAAGGAAGAAACGCGACCTATTTCAACGCCAAGACCCTGTGCACCGACAATAAGCGCATTAGACACAGCCATCTTCTTCATCGCTAAGACCAAAATCAACATATTGCAGATGAATAACGCATTCTGCGTTACCTTCATGTCCCAGGACATATCTTGGTAGCGGGTGATGAGGGAGGGCACACGAAAGTAAGTCAATGACTTACAATTGACGGGAATATAAGCCTTCGTCGATGGTGGTCTCATCAACATCCATCTTGGTATTCGTATCCATTTGCTGCTGTTTAAAAGTCACGACGGGTTCTATGAAAGACGATGATGAAAGCTCGAGTGAAGATATACTATTCACGTGACTCTGGAGAGTCATCTTCGGGCACGTCGAAAAATATCCACAGCCTTCTACCGTATTCTATTGACAAATTCTGGGGATATATTGTATCTGTATACATCATGAATCGTCTAACTCTACATGCATGCGTTCCGAGGTTGGGATATGCCCGATTCTGTGATGCGCAAGTAGCTATGCATTCTTAACTATCGTTCGTTAGGCTGTAGCAAGAATAGGAACACAGCAGATTGCTGTTCCTTGTGTGTAATTTTATCACTTCCGATAAAACTGTAAACGATTCAGTCTCCGTCGAGGAAAGGAAGTGATCACTCACGTTTCGTCGGAAACTAAACCAAAGAGATAGGCAGCCGCGATCGAAACTGCTTCTGAAACCACGTTTGTGCGAGTACTCCCATTCACGGTTCACTATCCTGAAAGCTATATCCTCGTAAGGCGGTCCAGCCATGAAATGCAATAAAACTGTGTCTTCATTGCCAGGCTCTTTGACAATTTTGTAAGTCGGCGTTTTTGACTTGTCAATGAGATCGGGATAGAATATGTTAAACTACAAGCAGGTTAGTGTGGACAAGGCAACAGAGATTGGCGTACTTTGTACCCTTGCACAACCTTTGGTGGCGGATTATCCAGGCTACAAGGATTTGATCAGTAAAGAAGGTAAGACAGTGGATGATGAGCTCACTCATAATGTGTCTGGTTGTACTTATTCCATTCGTAACCGGTGTGAACTCGGTTGAAATACCTAGGCTTGCGAGGACGATATTTGTCTTCCCAGTGGTAGGATGTAGGATTGACAATGTGTTCTTCTGAATTGAAAACTTCCTCCTCCTCGTCGAGCTCTCGTTCCGCTTCTGCCCTGTACAAGGCCTCGGAGGCATAGTCAGTCATTATCGCAGGCTCCTCTGGAGGCTCCTCGACGACAGGTTGAGAAGCTTTTGCTACGAAACGGGAAGCGGCGACAGCTCGTCGCTGAGCAATCTGAATAGATTGTTAGTATGAATGACTAATTGAGTGTGGCAAATATATACCAGCCGGCGCAGGTCTTCCTCTGCCGCGATGACCTCGAGTTGTCGATCCTCGGCGGAAAGTCTGCCGAAATCGATAGGCAGTGGGCTCATAGAGCGATCATAGTCCTCGACGTCCTCAGGAGGAGCATCTTGCTCGTTCGCTGATTCACCCCGCCCTCTAGCCGATGCAGATTTAGCAACGCCTGCAAGCAGCTCTTCCTGAGCCTGTATTGCTTCGTCTCGTTGACGTTTACGCAGTTGTTCCAGTCGATTTCTGACTACAACTTCATGTAAGCTTCGTAGCTTTGCCTGCAACGGTGTTAAGAGGCGACGCGTTGCAAACCCAAATGTGTACCTTTGCTTTCCAGACTAACAATCTTTGGAGCAGACCTTCCCAGTAATCGGTGTCCACAGGCTCTCCCCCAGTCAATTTAAACTGAATCTGGCGTTGAAGAGACAATAACTCCTCATAGCTTTTGCCAGAAAGGACGGCGACAATGTCGTCTTCGACTACGGCGTCCACTCCCATTCTGTCAGCAGCATGAATACGATCCAGACGATCTTTGCATACAACCATCATATTCTACTTGTATGTGAGAACAAATTCGGCTGAATAAGAGTGCACCTTACAGTCCAGAAGTCAATGTTGATTTGATTGGTTTCCAGAGTTAAATAACGTTCAATATCGGTGTGTAATTCCTCGATCTGGGCATTTGAGAGATTCTACGACATGTATGAGTCCGATAAGGAGACTTTGAAGACACGTACGTCGAAAATGTTGTAAGGTTCTTCAAGGTCGATTTCCAAACCAGTGTCGTCTTCCTCTTCTAATTCTGTCGTTTGTGGAGGGTGGACATACTTGAGATTCAGAGCCAGAAAGTCAATCGCCTTGGCTCGCTTCTCCCTAATCCGTATAATGGCGCGTTTCCGCTCCTGTTCGAGCTGAAATTGGCCATCCTTTGCAAGCCATTCGGACATCTGTGCTGACTCGTGTAGCCGAGACATTCTGATTTCTTCTTGCTCTCTAAGGCGCTGTTCAGCCTCTCGTTCAGCACGACGACGATTAATTCTTTCCAACTCCTCCCTTGCCTCCTGGCGACGGATAGCATCTCTCCGCTGCGAGTCCACCATGGAAATTCCAGACTTTTTTTCTTTCTCGTTCTTTTTGTGCCAGCGAAACTGCTGTCCGAGGTTGATATCGTGAAAAGGGTTGTCGGTTGCGCTATAGACGCTGAGTTCTGCAACTTGACGAGCCTCTTCTTCAGCCTTTATTTTCTTTTTCTCAGCTCTTTTGGCCCTGCGTTCTTCTGACTTTTCACGCTTGCGTCTATGAATTGTATCATGTCGTTCGAGATCAATGCATATGAGCTTACCTTTTTCTGCGCTCTCTGCTAGTACTCCTGCTGCGGTCCTTATCTCTGCTACGACTCCGTTTACCCTCAAAACGATCATCTTTCTCGTCTCGGCCACGATGAGGCGATGGTGAACGCGAATGGTACCTGGTCATTGTTGAGACCAAAAATAGTTGAGTGTCGTGACTTGGTCCGGTACATATGCAAAGGCTAAGACTATCGATTCCCCTTCGACTGGCAAGACAGATTCGGACTCAGCCAATACACGATAGTATACCAGAACGACCTTTGTCTACGCCCCCGACGTGGAGACTGGCAAATCCACGTCAAGTATGTCTTCTTTCATCATGGAACTCACCATTTATCGCTACAAGTTGGTAGAGTTTCTGGACCAGTTCGTCATCGGGCAGGAATACGCAAAAAAGGTGCTGTCAGTAGCGTAAGTCAAGGAACTTCTGATGTCTTTTCATGTAAACATTTTATCTAAGCGTTTTCAACCACTACAATCGTGTTCGAGCCAATCTGAGCTTGCTGGAAGCTCAGGAATCGTACGAACAAGATTTCAATGTAGTCGAAGATCGTGAGTCACTACTGTTTCACCTCACTCCTCTGTTCTACAATATAGAAGCGGAAACAGGTGTGCATGTTGCGCAAGTGCGGCCACTGCTACGGAAACGTTCACCACCACCACCATCACTAAACCAACTCCCATTTCCAATTTTTGAGAAGAGTAATGTCCTGGTCATGTACGCAAAAGATTGACGTACTCTTCCGTGGTTTAACTGTAGTTTGTAGTGGACCTACAGGCTCAGGTCAGTTTATACCAAGGGGTAGTTAAAACAACTCAGGATTTGCAGGGAAGACATTGCTAGCCAAGACGCTCGCAAAGGTCCTTGATGTTCCCTTCTCTGTCAGTGACGCAACATCCTTCACGCAGGTTTGTATTTCAGTTATGTTAACATCTGGAGACTCAGATTCATAATAGGCTGGCTGTCAGTTTGAATGCATCTGCTACCCTGCATCTCTAATTTATGTGAAATACAGATGTCGGTGAAGATGTTGACATGGCAATCCAGCGTCTAGTAAGACTGTGAACTTTATGTGCAAAACTGAGATCTTTGTTTAAGCTGATGGCTGCCAATTGGGATCCTGTTCGCGCCAGGTTGTTCTCAATTAGACTTCTACTCATGAAATTTATTTCCTGTTACTTTAGTATGGGCATTGTTTATATCGACGAAGTGGACAAGATTGCCAAGCGTGCCGGTTCGGGTCCAGAGGGGTCCAGAGATGTAGCTGGGGAGGGTGTCCAACAAGCTCTACTCCGAATGATGGAGGGATCCGTAGTCCCTGTTCAAGCCAAGGGTGCAGCTGAGATCTCTACATCGGACAACCATGGGCACTACCAGCAACGTGCCGCTGTTCGTGAGTCTTACTCATCTCCTTACTATCATCTGTCTCACTGGATTAGCACGGCCGGACGTGTATCATATTGATACATCAAATGTACTTTTCATCCTTAGTGGCGCTTTTGTTGGGTTAGACACTATTGTAAAACAGCGTGTGTCCAAAGGGGTATGCATTCATTTGCGATGCATCTCACTTACGTGCTGTTAGTCTATCGGTTTTGCTCCGAATAAAGGTAACGAGCCGTTGCCTTTCTTCACCCCCAATCGGAAGAAAACACAGAATGTGCTTGAAATGGTTGAGAGTAGTGGTGAGATTACCCTTTCTATCCTAGATGCTAATCTCGCTTAAGATTTAGTAAAATACGGGTTATTCGCTTTACATCGGAGGCATCGCAAGCTGACCTTTGACTAGTTTCATTCCAGAATTTATCTCTCGTCTTCCATCTATAACTACCCTTTCACCTCTTACAATACCGGATCTTCGCCGCATCTTGACAGAGGTGAAAGGATCGTTGGTCTCGCAATATCAGTCGCTTTTTGGTTATTCCAACGTGGAGATTCGATTCACCAGTGGGGCACTAGATGAAATCTGTCGTAAAGCTGCAGAGAGAGGCGGAGGCGCTAGAGGATTGAGAGGGATCATGGTATGGACTCTGACAAGTTAATAGAACAGATCTGATTTCAACCTAGGAATCCTTGCTCCTAGATCCCATGTACGAAGTCCCGTGAGTGTTTCCTGTCTGACCGAAAACTTACTTATCTTCTCAGTGGATCGGTGAGAACAATCATTGTTTCTAGTCAGAATGTTTTACGTGTCTAGGAAACACGCTACGTGTTGATCACAGAGGATGTTGCACTGGGGAAGGGGAGGCCAGGGTACTGGCCTAAGGGCGAAATGGCGCAAGTCGCCTTTCTGGAGAAGTGGGTTGCAGAGGAACGAGCGTACAAGTCATCGAGGGGACAATATGGAGGTTAGTCATGCACGGATACTCATGTTGTACCACCACACAATCTGTAAGCACTCGAGCCCACGCGTTCGCGATTAGAATCGTATAAAGTTCATCCACTAGACACAACAGATTTATACAGTCTGAGAAGTGAGTAGACCAATCAATCGTCTTTCTTGGTGTCGTCTTTCTTCTCTTCTTTCTTATCACTCTCCTTGTCGTCGCTCTTGCCTGATGTTTCGGCAGATGGCGCAGTACCTGTGTTTATCTTCTGAGCCTCTTCAAACTTTTCTTTGAATTGGCCAGCATCTGAACGAAGATCAGCTACAGGCAACATGAAAAGACAGAATGACAAACGCTCCGCATTGGCGAATCGAATGGCAAGGGTTTCTGAGGTTGGAGGAGTCTCCGAGTAATCAGCGGCTACTTTCCATACCCAAGATCTGTCAGAGCCGATGTTGGGTTGCAGTCTCATCTCAGAGGTGACTGAGAGATCACTAACATCATATGCAGTCTAGGAGATACTTACTGACATGATTAGCGCAGACCTTGAGAGTCTTGTCGCGTCGCATGACGACCCTGACTTTCTTGGTCTCTTTATGGCAGAGAAGACGAACATCGCCAGTGCCACGCTCTTTCCATTCAGACGATGAGCTTTCGAATCGGAAAAGTTTTGCCCGCCTAATGAATGAAATGAGCGGCGATTTCTCGAGATCTGAGCATGTACAGACATCTTGAACAAGACGTCTTCATCTTCCTCGTTGGTTTTCGTCTCTACCTGCTCGGTGAGCTTGATAACGGGCTCAAAGTGGACATCGGTCTCGTCTTCCTGAACAAAACGTCTAGTTTTCTAGGAACTGAGATCAGGTCAAGACATACTCTAGGGGCCAGAGCGTCAGTGGTTTCCATAGTTGTTTGTGCAAGATATTAGAGCGAAAAAAGTCCAGTCTGATGGCTCACGTGCCACCTTTTGCGATGAGCCTCAAGCGCAAGAATGACTCGGATGTCGATGGCGACGGCCACAAACGACCCAGACTTTCAGATGACGGTCCTCAGAAGAAACCACGCCGCCGCATAAACAAGCTTGCGCCTCCAAGGCCATTTCCTACTGTCCCGACTTCTGTCTCTGCGACAGGCCCTCGGTCTGCTCACAAGGAGGGGAAGAATCTTATATGCATCACTCGTAAAACGCCTTTGGGAGCGTACATGAGGCGATGTAAAGATGTCGTACTCAAAGACGGGTAGGCATATTGCAGAAACAGAGTTGTCACATCTCAACTTGGCAGGTTCAAAACGATTTACTTGAGTGCAATGGGAGCAGCAATACCACATCTCTTGCATTTGGCTCTTGCTCTGCCACCAATCTTGCCGTTTGCTCACGACGAAATCCACATGGATGTGCGCACTGGAACTGTGCAAGTTCAAGACGAAGTGGATCCTGAAGATGACAATGAAGATCTGTCCTATCAGACGCGATGCAAATCGACTTGTTCTGTTGTGTTGAGGATAGGCGGTGGGGATCCAGAAATGCCCGCACTCTCTGGGAAGAGGCGGAAAGACGAAGGGAATCCCACTGTCACTGAGGACTCTGAAGCATAGCTTATGTGAAATTTTACGAAGCGTAGTATTTTAAATGACCTTTCGTAGGCTCGGTCGTTGCACAGACATGAAATTCTAAAACCTTGAAATGAAATTGTACTAGAGAGAGTAAAACTGATAACTTTTCTACCTAAACACTTGCTTTTCGGACTCTTTAAGCTTTAGAGTGTAATAAACCTTTGGGCCTAGTTGAATCGATACGAGACTAGGACTGAACACGAACCTTGTCAAAGGGGTCATTCCACTTTTCAAACCGCAATCCACCTTTATTAATGTCGCATATTTCACCAAACCGCAAGAAATTCCAACACGATCCTCACACCTTCCACCCCCACCTCGAGTCCCGCCGGGCGTGACCTGGTTGGACGGGGCTCCGAAGAGCCTGCAAAAGCGTCAAATGTCCTCATCGTCAGAGAAAAATTCATCGTCATCTTCATCGACGGAGGCGAGATTTTGGAAGTCGACCTTGTACCGCAATAAGCCACCAATACCTCCAAAACCCTTGACAAACTGCGCTCCTTCCTGAGATCGATTTGTAACAAATTCGAGGTTGGCTCCAAACTCTTTGTATTTTTCAGCAAACCACTCAAGCAGAGCTCGAGGTTCCTCTGTCTGCTCCATTTCTGTTGCTGTTGACTTGTCGATGAACTTTTCACGATCTTTTTCTTGCTCTTTGCTTGTATAGACAACGACTTCCTCTGTAGGCTGTATTAGATAGCATCAAAATCAACGACAAAAATGCATACCTCCTGCAGCATTGCGCAGAATGTAACGGGTAATGTCCAAATTCTCCCAGACAATCAAAGTCTCAACAGCACCCATTTCAAGAGCCTTGAGAGTATCATCGATACCAAAACAGTATTTTCCTGTATCCTGACTGATTTCGTCAAAATATTTTTGGATGAGGCGCTTTTCCTGAACAAACTTGACGTTTGCTAAAGACTCAGCAGCCAATTCGATAGCCTGGAGCTGATAAGACACTGCATCGTAGATAGAATTGTCTAACCTGGTTGAATCCGTTCTCACCGCCGTAGCTGACATCAACGACCTTGATGACTTTAGCAGCAAGACGTTGGTCAAACATGTCGCTCTGACTGAGTTCCGTTTTGAAATCGGCACTACCAGCAAGGACCAAACCGGTGACATTGACCTTGTCGTTGGTGATAAAGTGTTGAACCGCAAGTTCAGCAACTTTACGAACGTAGTTGTGTCTTTTCTCGTCTCGAAGACGAGAGAAACGAAGAGCGGACTGGCCACCACGACCGTGCTTCTTCGGGAGATCGACAGTGAATTTGTGGATGACTTCGCGAGTATTGCCGGCCAATGTACCAAATAAGGTTCCATTGCCGTCCATGACAATGAAGCCAAAGCGTGAATCGGATTCTAAGAGTTCTGATAGAGCTTCGGTGTGAAACTTGTTGTCACAGAGGTAAAGCGACCTTGGCCGGATCATGAGCGATAAAGATGGAGCAAAATGAAGAAAATTGCATACGTATTTATGGGCTTGTGGGGCTCAAAATCAAAAGAAACTTTCTTTTCTTTGCCTTCATCTGTAAGAATCGTACCGACGAAGAGCACAAGACCGTTTGGTGGGACACGATTGTAAAGCTTTAATCGCTGCTGGGTACTAGTAATCGCAGCAAGCACAGAGAGACGGTTGACTCGGGATTTGATGTTGGAGGCGGTACCATACTCCTGCGTCAGCATTGCCGATGCTCGAGAAATTTGATCCTATATGAATGTTGGGGCATATGATCCTTACGAGCAGGTTTTGACTGACCTTTGGAGGAATAATTAGACTGATCATGGAAGTGCCAGCGCTGAAAGATTGTGAGCTACGAGTCGATGGAAGCTTGACAGAGTACCCTCTGGCCGAATCAAGACTTTTAATAAGTTTCTTGACCTTCCACATCTGAATATTCTGCTCCGCGACGTCCTGGCTCATTGTAAAATATACAATACAGTGATGATGAAGGAAAAAACAGGGCGACGGAGTCATGTGACGTTTACTGACTTGAAAATGGTCGCAATCTCGTGTTTCCTTTCCTTGCTCCTGCTCCCTACAATACTAACGGCACATATAATTGACGTTCATGCAGGACAAAAGGAGTGTTTCTTCGAAGACCTGCATAAAAACGACAAAGTCTGTAAATCATTCCTGAGGACTCAGTTTGACCTACCTTAAGATGACTGTAACTTATCAAGTCGGTGGAGGCGGCCATCTCGATATTGATTTCTGGGTCAGTCTATTTGAGCCGTTGGTAGTAATACTCAGCAGCAGTTACAGCTAGCAGATCCAGAAGAACACTTACTAGGAAAACAAGTCAAGCAGTCAACTGGCTCTATCTCTGTTACCATAGAAAAGGATGGCCGTCATGAATATTGCTTCTCCAATCAAATGAGTGCTATTGCTGACAAGAGCGTCAGGCGAGTTGCTCGTCATTTCACTGTCCGCTGTTTTCTAACTGGATCCAACAGTTTCAATGTTCATGGAATCATATACGTTTCAGAAGATGGTATGTAACTCTCGAGTTTTGTTCCTGTTTAACCTCGGGCTATGACAAGATGTTGTCGCCCCAATCGAACGCGAAATACGCTCTTTGGCAACTGGCCTCACCGCAGTGAAGGATGAACAGGAGTATATCGTGGTCCGGGAACGGAGGCATAGAGACACCGCTGAATCGACTAATTCTCGCGTGAAGTGGTGGTCAATCCTGCAGGCAATTGTGCTTTTTTCAGTGGTAGCATGGCAGGTATACTATCTAAAGGCAAGTTATCTGTGTTGTTCTCGTTCATCAGTACCTTTCTAATCCTACACTCAGTCTTTCTTTGAAGTAAAGCGTGTGATATGATCCCCGTTGTTCAATAGCATTCCCCTCGGAGTTCATTCTACTCTCGTTGAACAAAGGCCGCACAGGTAAGTGGTTGACTAACAGAGATCTCGAGCCAATTTAAATCTACAAAAACTATAAGGGTACACATGATAGAAACAGGGTATACATGTCATAAAATACTGTGCATGGTAAGAATTCCGAAATAAGTACAGCATCATCGCCATGTTGGTCGCGACTTGTTGAAGCTCAGGTCGTTAACACTCGTATCCACCACTGACAAGTTGCCTAAGGACGGCATCCTTATCTTGCTTGATCCTCTCGGGAACGACAGTCTCTTTCCCTTCTTCCCGGGGCTCAGCAGCACTCTACGTGGCTTGTTCGAATCACTGGTGGGTGGAGACAACTGTGGAATCAAGCTTGATCGTCTTCGACCTTTCTCGGCGCGTAATCCTACTCCAGAGCGTCGCCTACTTTTGCTAGACGCTGCCCCGGCTCTTGGTGTCGCTAGGCTTCGACTGTAACGACGTTCACCAGAGGTCTTTCGAAGTCCACTGATACTCTCATCTAGCCGATTGAGTCTGTCTGACAGTGGCTGTGAGACATAGCGTTGTGGACTATCAGATGCACTTTCATCATCCTCCGCAAGACTATCTAGTGTCATTCCTTTCTTGGATTTCAAGAAGCTAGGATCCAGACGACTTGGCCGTGATCTTTTGGTCCCCAGCGACCCATAGGACCGATCGTGTGTCGATGGCGGGAGTGACGCAGAAAAGGAAAGGAGGCTAACACTGTCGTCAGTCTTTTCATTGTCATCCTCCCATTCACTCTCAGAGCCACCCATGGACATGCTTCTTTGAGGTGCTGAATGGCTGCTGGAACTGGAAGCATAGCTCGAGCTCTCCATGGCGGGGCTAGGAGGGATAACATTCACGACGGTGACGCCTGCTTTCGGACTCCCGTCGTCCAAAGCACCTTGTCCCGCTTCGTCCCTCCATTGGACATTCTTGCTCGCTTTTACAGCACGCTTTTCCTTATCAGAGGCGCGCCGATATGGTTGTGAAGCTAAGTTCGAGCGCAAAGACTTGCGTGGCGACCTAAATGTTCTACGCGGTGATCCAGGGACAGTCTCAGATGGGCGGGAAGAACGTTTGGATGCAGCAGTTTCCGACATGAGGGGATTGGAACTGATTCGACGGGTGAAGCTGAGTTCATACCCCTTAAAAGTACCGAGTGCGCTGCTGGAACGACTCGCCACATCGTACTGGCTGGTCGAGTGACCCAAGAGTGTCATGAACGCCTCGTCATTCTTTTGCTTGATACTGCCAAGGACAGCAGCGATCTGCTTGGCTTTGTCGTCTCCTGTGTCAAATGGCTCGGTCAACGCACGAGCGGCATCGCCGACAACGAGAGTGCATTTGCCAAGCATCCCAACGAGCCCTACTACGACTTGGGCTATGTCCTCCACAGCTTCCTTCATCGCATTCCTTTCTGCCTCCATCTTTAGTGCCTCCATTTCCACTTTCCGACACTGAGCATTCAGCCTCACAGTATTCATGCTAGCTTCGTCTAACCGTTCTGACTTGCGTTCTGAAACAGCCCTCATCGTGGCATCGAACATTGCGCGCGAATTGGCTGCCTTCTGAAGCTTTCTGGACAGTGAGGAGTCTGGCTTCATGACTTGCTCTTCTGGTGCAGCTAATGCCGTCAACAAGTCGTGCTCGACCTGCTGATCAGGGGACAAAGGAGAGTTGAGGTCGATTTCGGCCAGCCTGGCTCGAATGCCACGGAGTTTAGTCTGGGCCACCGACGCTTTACCCATGCAGGTTGCACCATCGAGAATGGTAGCTTTAGTTTGCTCGACCTTGGCCTGCATGTCGGCTTTGGCACGCTCAACTTCGGCATTAGCCTCCGCCTTCTTCCGACGCATGGTGTCGCTCTCTGTACAGTTTTTGCTGGCGAGTTTGGCTTTGAGTTCCGCAATTTCGAGGTTGAGTCTGTTGATAGCTTCAACATATTGACCAACGTGTCTGTCCACATTCACAACATTGCGTGTGACAACCTTGGTCTTAATTTTGGTGGCGCGCTCCGCGTACACGAGAGTGTTGTGGGTGTCGTCAAAGTGGTTAGATGTAGGTGCCACACAAACGATCATGACCGTTTTGCAATTGCCACCCAGAGAGAATTTCAGAAGTCGAGTGAGCTTGCTATTTCTATAAGGAACATGTCGAATAGCACCTCCGCTCTCACAAAGAGCGTTGATGCAATTGCCCAGAGCAAGTAGAGACTTGTTGATGTTGGCTCCTTCGACCATGCGCTGACCCATATTGGTGGTAGCAGCAGCACGCTCGCTGCCGGCTAGGTCAATTATTGACAAGGTTGCCATAGTTCTTTCTTCTGTCAAGGAGGCTGTGCGAGGAGATTGGGTGATGTGGACTTGGAGAACGGCATGAGAACGAGAGCTGGTCTCATTGGCGTGAGTTGGACTCTGCGTTCGCCTGAGGTTGCCCTGTAGCACGATCTCCTTCACCTCCTCAGCAGAGCTGGGCTTTAATTCAACCAAGCCCACAACTTTGACAGTCTTGTCTTCGCGTATGGACAGCCCTCCTCTGGGCGCGAAACTGCCAGACTCTGCGAGTAGGTCTCTGATTTCCTCATTGTAGATCTCCAAGAAGGTGACGAGAACTTCGACATTCCACTCGTCCTTGCGATCTTCGATGCGTTGGAAAAGATCTGCCATAGTGAGATAAATGATTCCTGGATCGGCATCTGTGCCACTGATGGTGTGCGTTTTCCCGCAGCCCGTAGCCTGAGAAGGAAAGTTGAAGCAGCTTGGGTTGCTGTATGGTAGTACTCACCCCGTAAGCAAAGACAGTGGCATTGTAACCATCAAAAATACCTTGCAGAAGCGGCTGAGCTGTCGCCTCGTACACGTCTCGTTGTCGCGCTTCATGATTGAAAACTTTGTCGAACATAAAACGCCTATCCTTGTACCTTTTTGTGCCTGGAGGTACGAAACCGCGCTCTACGAATGCTTTGGCTCTGTCTTTTTCATCTGGGTCGAACGTGAGGATTCTGTCGTCAACGATTTGAACGACCTCTCTGAGACCGGCAGAACTGAGTGTTGAGCGACCAGGTGTAGATAAAGCACCTAGTTTGAATGAGAGAGCTCTAAAGGAAGAACAATGAACAAACCATCTCCGCGGAATTGAGAATTGTAACATGGTTCTGGCAACCTCGCAGCCTCCGACGTCGTTGGAGGGCGCACACGTACAGCAACTGTAATGGAGCCTGCGGCCACCATCTTGTTGATTGACAATGAATGGTTTGTTTTCAACTTATCACATGATCGCGCGATGTCTATTTCTGTTTCATCTCCTGCAGATTTCCATGTCCATCTGCGTCAGGCAGAACTTGCTGAGCTTGTTACTCCTCATGTTAGAAAGGGCGGATTTGATCTTGCATATGTTATGGTACCCTTGGTTTCAATCAAGGCTCCGATTTTAATTTCTTGAAGCCAAACTTGAAGCCGCCAATCGCTACAACAGCTCAGGCTCTGGAATACAAGGAACGATTGGAAAAAATTGAGCCCAATGTTGAATTTCTTATGACTCTTTATCTTTCTCCGGAACTCACCCCAGAGGAGATAAGAAAGGCCAAGCAGGCTGGTATCGTCGGCGTCAAATCGTATCCAAGAGGAGTCACAACGAACTCGGATAGTGGCATCGAATCATACGAAATGTACTATCCGGTATTCGAGGCGATGCAAGAGGTTGACATGGTCCTGAATCTTCATGGCGAAGTTCCATCTGACCCCGCCAAAGTACTTGGCAAGTTGCTCTTGTTGTGATGTTAATTAACATTCCTGCTAGAATATACATGTCTTGAATGCTGAAGCCCTCTTTCTTCCTCATCTCTTTTCTCTTCATGCAAAGTTTCCTCGTCTTCGCATTGTGTTAGAGCATGCGACTACCCGTGCAGCCATAGAGGCTGTCAAGTTGTGCGGCCCTGCCGTTGCCTGCACTATCACTGCCCATCACTTGGCGCTCACTGTGGATGACTGGGCTGGGCAGTCTTGGAACTATTGCAAACCTGTGGCAAAGCTTCCGGATGATCGCCAAGCTTTACAGCAAGTCATCAAAGAAGGTACTTTCTGGTTAGTATGTCATCGGAAAACACACCAACTTTTTAGGACATCCACAATTTTTTCTTGGCTCTGATTCCGCACCCCATCCTTACCACATGAAGTCGACAAGTACGCCCTCTCAGGGCTGTGCAGCGGGTATCTATACATCTCCAATCTTGCTACCTCTCGTAGCGCATCTGTTGGATTCGTTTGGTGCCGTTGATCGTCTTGAAGAGTTTGTTAGTGAGCATGGCAGAAGGTTTTACCAGCGACAAATCACGAGCCAAGCTCCTCGAGTTGCACTCCAAAAGGTTGGGCAAAAGATCGTGCCAGAATTTTCGCTACATGGTGAGACTGTCGTTCCTTTCTGGGCGGGAAAAGAAATCTGCTGGAGTATTGTGTAGCAGGCTCTACTATAACTTCCACACTTGGTCGGATGTATATCCCATTTCTTTCAATATACCACCGACGGGTCCTTGTGAGAAATTACGCCCATAGGGTCCTGCTATGGCAGAAACCATTCTTCTATACGATCAGGGAATGTCTAATTAAGGGAGGCACTTACCCATCTGGGCCACAGACCAGGAAGAGAGTTCTTGTATTCTTATTCGATTCCGACAACCAATTTCCTATGTTCCACCAGCTAGAAGAGGCGTCACGGTTTAGGCATCTTGACAAGGACCATTGATCTAAACTTCCAACACTAGGCCTTATTCTAGGGTCAAGGGAGGAAGGTCGGGGACCTTGGGAGTCGACGAAAACGTGTAACTGAAATTTTTCTGGGTGTTCGTTGGCAAAAGACGCGAGAGGAGTGAGAATTCTAGGCGGAGGCAGCTCCTGTGGGATCCGAGACGAGTGGACAAGAGCAAAGCGCGTCCGAGAGCTCGAATCTCGAGATATGACAGAGGAAAACAACTGATAGAATGGCGTTATTCCTGTGCCTCCTGATATCTGGCAGACGATTGGCAAAGGCGAGGACTCGAAAGAATGCGACCGACCATTACGATATTGTCCCAAGCGTCTTCTTTCCAAGGCCATGTTTGTATTGGGCCTCGTATCTCAACTCGATCGCCCACTTGCTTGGAATGAAGCCACCGGCCAACTTCACCATTTGGGTAACTTTTTATCCAGAAAACAAGCCGGTTGTTGTCGACGAGCAGCGGAGTGTACGGTCGTTCGACTTGGATATCATCGTCTTTAATGAAAACCGAGTATATGGGATGGAAGCTGGGTCCCTTGAGCAAATTTTCAGGGACTGAGAGTGTGATGAGTTTTGTTCGCGGCCCGGAATGCTCTGTCGATACTACAGAGCAAGGCGTAAATCGTGATGGCGAGAGGTTGCCGTGAGATACTTTTTCATTTTTGTAGAATAGAAAGTAGGAACCACTGGCACCAAGGGCCGTGAGCGAAATCAAAGCGTGTCGACGCGTCAGGCTGTGACCAAACATTTCACGATCACACCACCATCACAATGTTCACCGACATCTATCAGACGCTGGCGTCAGTCTCGATGCTCAGTCCGATGCTATTGTCATCGGCCAACATCCTACAAAATGACGATTTCCAGTCCAACATGAACTATGCTTCTACTTTTGACGGCTTAGGTATATTCGACCCTATCTCTCCAATACCGACGTCCGCAAGTCAGTACTTAGCTCGCCCAGTCCAGCAGCTTCATGGACGCGCCTCGTATAACTCGCCAGACTGTTGCTTGGTGGAAAGTACCAGCTCCTTGACGCCTCTGTCCACGCCTACTCTATCTTTGGACTCGGGTTACTTCTACCTGCAAAGTTCGCCAAGCATCGCCTTAAAGCCAATGTCCCAAGATCTTTTTCTGTGTGAAGCTTCGTCTAACTATGCCGATGTCTTATCTATGGACAAGTGGGAGGATGAAGGTCGGAATCTTTTCGGTCTTGCGAATCACACTTCCAGCCTAATAAGCGGTGACGAAACAGATCTCAGTCCTGAATCGCTTGATCATCTCTATCTGTCGGACTATGAGCGAGGGATCAAATTCACCAATACAATAAACGAACCAGATATACCGAGTCTCCTCCCTTTCCTTTCCTGTTCTCCCGAGCTACGAAAATTACAGAAGAACGAACAGCTTGCTGAAGGTATCGTTGTCGAACCTCAGTATCTGGTTACGGAACATGTTGGCAGCTCCTACCAAATCATCAAGCTCGAGAAGACATTCGAGGACGACCGTGCCCGAGCGATCGTCTCATCTACCGACAGCAATTCCCTGGCTTCTCCTGCCTGTCCGACTCCAACCGGCCGTTCATTGTCCCTTAGCGAACCTGCCGTTGCAGCGTTCAGTCCCGTCCCGGATGCTTTTCGCGGCATAGAACTTTGCACGCTGCAAAGCAAAGCTACCAGATATCAAGCTCGTAATCCTGGTGCAGACTTTGATAAGTCCTGGCTGTTGCAATTTGCGGGGCGGTTGTCCACTGAAGGGCAACATACACCCACCTACAGGTGCTATGTAATTGGATGTCAGCAGACTAATAAGCGGAAGGATCACATTTTGACGCATGTGGGTTCTCATCTAAACCACAGAACTTTTAGGTGCCAATACTGGTATGTTATTATATTAGGGTTGTTCAATAAGACCCTAATCAAGTCATTGCAGTCCCTCACGATTTTTTCGCCGCTATGATGCCAAGCGTCATGAAGCTGCCCATCACGAAAAATGCCGACCGTACATCTGCACATTTTGTCAGCAGACATTTAGCCGGATAGACTCTATGCGACGCCACATTGGGAGGCACCATACTCGTGAAGAGGAAAACAAAGAGAGCACGGACCGCCGCCCCTCAAAGAAACCAAAACTCGAGATTGCCTAAATCCCCACATTTGTTCTGAAATGAGCCATTCTACTACTACACTGAAACCGTTGATTATACCACGAAACATTGGACTAGTGCAACATGTAATTAAATTACTAGAAATAGCAAACTGTTCAATAGACAGACATCTAATCATACAGTGATCCAGCGTCATTTTTAGGGCCGCCATATCGAATTCCGCGCAGCAGTATTAATCGGCGTGTTTCGAGGGCGCAAAGGGGCCTTGGAGGGCGTTTCAGGTCGTAAAAACGGATTGTCTAGGTCCGCTCTGCGCATGAATTGCAGCGCGGTTAGCGGGGAACCTTTTGTAGATGGTGTGGACCTAAGAGAGCGAGGGCTACCGGAAGGAGTTGATAATGCCAATGAAGGAAGAGATGGATCCTTGGGTTCAGGTGTTTTGGGCATTGGTGGTATTTGAGGAGAGTCATTTTCAGATGCCTCCAGCAAAGTGGAAGAGCTAATCCATTTTTCTTGTGAACCACCGGGTTGGTTTGGGGGAGAGTCCAGCAGTCTGAATGCTTCAGCAAAATGATCCCGAATAAATCTGCGAGAATAAGTTTCGCACTATAAAGAAGAGACAAAAACCTACTTGGAAAGTTCCGTCCAGCCACCACCCACTCGTACCATGACTGTCTGAGAACGAAGGATTCTACAGAAGCAGAGTTTGGGATCTTGGTCTCCAATCCAATACTTGCCACTTTGGTCTCTCCAGCTTCCCGATACACTTTCGATATTGATGTCCACTGGAAGATTATTCACGACATCGCCAACAGCAACGTCGAGCTTGTTTTTAGGGTTTGCGATATAAGCTTTCCTCGGAGGCGGTTTCTTTGGTGGAGTTACCCGTGAAAGTACAGGAAAAGAGGGTCTTGGTGCCCGGGACCATGTGGACATCGACGTAGAAGACTTGGAATGAGAATACGAGGATGTATCTGAAACACTGGGTGACGCGCTTCGTTTTTTGACACGGGGCGTGATCGTGGGTCCAGAGGTGCGCCGAATCGGAGTTCCAGCTGGGGTTAGACTGGTAGTTCGCTGGCGTGAAGAAAATGTAGTTCCGTAGAGTGTAAGACCCAGTGGGCCAGAGGTTGAACGATTAAACGTCCTGCTCGATGTTGATGGCCGCTCGGGAGGCTGATCGGTGGAAGAAACCGCTCTTCTTGCAGTTGTCTTAGAGACAGGAGGAAGTAATTGGGTCTTTGCGGAAAGATTGGAGTACCCGCTCGCTTTTGATGCGCTCTTCGAGACAGAAGCGCGACTACTACGGCCAGAGCTCGCAGAATTGATCACACTACTCGGTCGAGATTTTCGACCAGTAAGACGGTCGTTGGCCATCTCCTCCAGCTCCTGCCATGTCTGTAATATGCGATCGTGCTCCGAAATTGCGCGCTTATCTTCTGCTACGGCTTGTAGTGCAGATGAAAGTTCATCAATGGTCGACTTGGTGAAAAGCAACCTCGCTGACAGTTGCTGTTCGGGAGGTACATTGGTGGGCAGCTCATAGGAAGAGGATGAAGGGCCCAAGGGAGCCGCCGGATAGCTGTCTATGTGTTCCAACAAGTCACTGAGAAGTGAATCGCACTGCTCGATTTTCGTGGACAAAGACACAAGCATGTCCACTCGTAGTAAGTCTTTCGACAGTGTTTCTACGTCCAGCTTCAAGAGCTTTAACTGCGTGTTCAAGGCAGGCTCTTCTGCAGCATCAGGAAGACTGGAAACCTCAGTTTTAATCGCTGAGAACTTCTGGAACGCTTGCTGACTCTGTTCTTTACTAGGGAGTACGGGCAATGAATGGGCAGTCTCTTTGATGTCGAGTGACGATAGCCTCTTGCGCAAGTTTAGAACTTGCCCATACAACACATTCATTCCGGCTGACTGTGTGGTCTTGGTCGTGGAGGTACCAAACACGTCTGATGATTTCAATTAGTTCAGTCAAGTCAAGTCTGCAAGGTTTTACCTTCTTCTTCAATGGAGTAATTCTGCATCCTGATCTTCTCAGCTTTCCACTGCTCTTCAAGACGTGCTCGAGACTGTTCAGCAACGATGTCTTTCTCGGCCTGCAGCCGACGCTGCTCTGCAAGCTCTTGCTCTGTTTGCCTGAGTTTCACTTCTAACTCGGAGCGTTCACGTTGCAGCCGGGCTTTGTCTGCTTTTTCAAGGGCTAGACGCTCATTCTCTGCAAGTCGGTTGCGCTCTTCATCTTCCAAACGTTTGCGTTCCGCCACCTCTGCTCTCTCCCGCTCCAGTCGTGCCTCTTCCGCCTCTTTGAGAGCTCGCTCTTCTTGAAGTTTACGCTCCTGGGCAACTCTCTCCTCTTCTTGGCGTTGCAGCTCCTCGTCGCGTTGCTGCCGTTCGAATTGTATTCTTTCGGCCTCCTCGGCCGCCAGTCGGGCTTCTTCAGCCTCTTTCTGCTCTCGAAAACGAATCTCTTGGTCCCGTCTCATCTCTTCGAGTCGCTGGAGCTCTGCATGTCGCGCGTCAATGATTCGAGTACGCATTGATTGCAGCCCTTCGTCCCATTCAGTAAATTTAAGCTCGACATCGTCCATTGCCCGTGTGCGAGCAAGATATAACGACTCGTGGACAGCCTGATCGGTTACTCCGGGGCTGTTTTCCATATGCTTCAGCAGAGTACGGATAGGAGAGAAGGAGCGGGATATTGGAGAGTGATTGTCGCGGTAGATAACCTCTACATCCTCTAGCAGAACCTCAAGCAGCTCTAAAGTGTTATGACTAGTAATGGCAGTGGAAAAAGAAGAGGATGCGGCGGATGTCTCGGAAACCGCTTTGTTGATGAGGTCAGTAGTTTGCATCAACAGGGAATCGACTGTTTGAGCTGTTTGAAACAGTCCGAGATGGTTTTCTTTCTGCTCCAATCTATGAACGTCACCATTGAGCCTCATGACTATTGCGTTGGAGGTAGTGCGGACCGCATCGTCGACTGAATGCAGATCAAAGGGTAGCTCAATTGGCTGGTGTTCCGAGAAGCCAAGCTTAAGATCAACGGAAGAGAATGGTCGTTTGGCAAAAATAGCATTGTGTCCTTGCCCAGAGATGAACGGTACACGTTGAGCGAGGGACGAGATGAATGTGGAAACATCGCTGCGTACCTCGGAAGACTGCTTTCGAGCTTTATCAATAGCCTCAGCGAAGTTAGTGTCTTGCAATTGATTGTTCGAGCTATTCTTGATGCAGTCATCGAAAAGAAGACCCACATTCTCGATACGAAGCTGAAGGTCATGGAACTTCTCTTGGACAGATTTCAAGATGGATGACTGGCTTTGGAGAGAGGAGAGTAGTTGTATCATCTGTTCTGTTTTCCCCAAGAGATCCTTCAAACCGTTAGCACTTCCATGAAGATAATCTCTGAGGGGGGGCTCCAGCGTGGATGACAATGATACGAAAGGACCGTCAATGTGTTGAGCCATTTTGGCGCTCACAACAGCTAGTTGGTGGTTTATTTCTGCCTCTGATGAATCAGTAGGGAGAGGTATGGCTCGCGGGCTTTCCGGAGTGGGAGGAGTACCATTTTGGTAGGTTTCGTCTCTCCAACGGTGTTGTTCCATGGCTCCACCTATTTCTCTTCGAATGTTTTCCAGCTCCTCGAGACACAAGCGCATGGCATCCCAAATCTTTCTTGATTTTTTAAGCCTGCTCACCCTCGCTGAAATATCATCACGAACAGTCTGTGTCTGCGAGCGAAGATCAGACAGCCTTTGCGTCGTAGATGTGGCGTTCGATCTGAACGAGGTCTCAAGACCAGGAAAATTAAGGCGGAGTAGAGCGGATGGCATACTCCGCAGCAACCTTTCAGCACTGTCTTCTGTTCCAAGGCACTCGTCCTTGAGAGAAGGAAGGAGAGCGAGGAAAACCGAATGTTTAGTAGGCTCAAGACACGACTTGGACATGAGATTGGGAGGCGTACCATCACCGTCTGCAGAGGATACTCCGTTCTGCAAGCGATGTATTGCAGAGGCGAATTTATCTGAGAGTGTGTCGGCGGCTTTCATCAAGTCTTGTACATGCTGAACCGCTTCCAAGCGCGAGCGATATTCTTCTGCCAATGCGCGTGCTTTTTTTGAAAGATCATTTGCTCTGCTTATTTCGGAGGCAAGAGTCTGTTCAAGGGAAGCGTTGAACGATTCTTGCTGTGAAAACATAGGATGAGTGGGACTGGGAAAAGAACTGGTCGGGGACATCGGATTGCCTCTGAGAGTAATCCTCCTTGCAAGCGCATCGGAGCGTGAAATAAACGATGCGCTCAGATGGGTGGTAGGATGTGCTTTCAAAGCAGATTCCACCTCATCTAATAACCCTTTCGCCGTAGCTTGATCCTTCAACGATTCAACATAAATGTCGTCAGCCCTTGAGAGCTTGAGTAAAGCGGGATAAGAGAGAGGACAAATCGTACTTTCTCCACTGCATGACAACGTTCATGATGAATTTGCCTATGTTTTCCATCGCATTGATTCCCTGCTCTTCCAGCCTATCCTGCTCATCCAGTAGGATATCCGGCACGGGCTTCCGACTGTTGTCAATGAGCTTATCAAGCACTTTGCCTGCACTAGTTATACTGCCATGACGCAGTGTGCTTACACGACTCGCGAATTGGGCAGCATCTCTGGATAATGTATCAGCAAATTTAAGCCGGGTGGCCCGCGAAAACGCGGGAGATGAAAGTATGTTGTCCAAATCGCGCTCAAAAATGGAGTGGTCGGGCAGCTCGCTACCCGAATAGACAGAGGAAGACCACCGAGCCTGCTGAACCAAAAACGTTTGAATTTCAGCAATTATCTTGCGGCGTTCGTGCCAAGAAGCTATTCGGTGCTCCTCCCACGTCAGTCTGATGCTCAGTAAATCTAGGTTCTCGGAGCGGTCCCGTAGAAGATGAAGGAGTCTATCTAATTCGTAAATGGTCGTTAAAGTCAGTTCAATGAGATCAGTATCCTCGGGAGAAAGGTTGCGTTGAGTGGCGGCTGCGAAGGAATAAGTGGTTGGTTAACTTTCTTCGGTCAACGAACCTCTGGTAAAGTTTCTCAGCTTCTTCAATTCTCCTGTATCCAGTATTTCGGTTTCCTTCTCAATAGCATCGTGCTCTATAATCCACTGCTGAAGTTCAGAGTGCGTAGGCAGTCCTGGTACTTCTTCAGCGGAGGTCTTCAAGGCCTCGATACCAACGAATACTTCGATTGGTGGCATTTTCTCGAGAAACTGTATGAGAATAAGGAAAGCATTTGGTTAGGTTAGGAGCACTTGCACTTATTTTCTCTTCAATCCATGCCTTCCGTTCGTTAAAAGACTCGAGCTCGATAACTTCATGCTCGAAGAGTGTTTCCTCTGCTGGCTGAATGAGAGTAGTTTCCTGTTGCGGGGAAGAGCTGTAAACGCTGTCGACGACCGGCGACTCGACCAACGGTGTGTGCTGAGACATGGGGCAGAGGTGACAGAGGTACGAAATTGGAGGCGGGAGCAATAATTAACTCAAGAAAGTGTTGGAATGCCTTGCATTATCTTGTAGATGCTCAGAACATGCGTTGGAAAACGAGGCAATATGGTAGTAAACGTCACTCCAAATTAGGGCTCGTGAGAAAATACAATTTCATCCGTAAATTTACAAGTCCTCTAAGCTTGACCCCTTAGCAGCTTGAGGGCAGTCATTCTGATAGGTTCCACCTTTGCTTCCACCCCTGTAGTCCGCTGGCTCTGTTCCATAAATCCTGCAATATTGGCCAGTGCGACTCCTAATCTCGTATTAACTTCAGCAGTCCGCACCCTATGATTCCTCAATATTTCTGGTTTGCAAGTGCATCTTGGACGCACCGTGTCTCCTCATTTTCATCTCTTAGCCTTTTTATCTCGCCAGTCAGTGTTTGCAGTCTCTTCTCAGTGGTAGGTGCAGCCTGGCCCAAGTTTCGAGCTATCTCTTTGACTTGTGCTTCCAGATGGCCCTCCTTCTCTGTCAGTCCTTTGACCGTATGGCTGATAAACCGACTTTCGCGTTGCGAAATTCTAATAGCTGTCGAAAGTTCATTTAAATCTCGTCGCAACCGCTTCACTTGTCTCCTTGCAAGGAGATATGGCACAAAGGCGATCGGAGCGATGAATGAAGTCAGGACAGCGACATGCACAAGGGTAGGGTAACGGCGGACCGCACTCTCCAGATTCAGGCTTGTGGTCTTGTCTCGATGCTGATCAACGCTGCTCATAGTTTGTCTCAAAGTGTCTTCGCCATGACATAGCAACCACGTGCCCAATAAGTATGCTACAAGCTCAAGTGCAAAAATACAGATCATACACAAAATACAGCAACTTGAAAATCATATATCACCAGTCAACGCGGAATAGTGACTGCCACCACTTTCGTTTCTTCTTTGGTTTATCCCATGAATCCTCGCCAATGAAGTTAGCAGGAAGAGACGATCTACGCTGTCGGGGAGTAATTGACTCCTGGCCATGAGGTAGTCTGTGTGTGATTAGGTTGAGACATATCCTGTCAGTGAAAATTTACTCGTCAACGTGAACAAGATAGTCCTGTTCTCTACGAAGCCCACTCATGCATAGGTGAACCTCGCCTTGAAGCATCAAGCGAGTATTATTCGGTACGTTTATTTTACGTCTCCATATTGCAATGCTGATCCTCTCGTCAAGTACAATCAACATTGAATTGTGCACGCACCTGTTCCCGGACTTTGACGGCAGAAAGACGAATCTGAAACACAGGTAAGGAAGAGATAAAAGAAAGCCTGAGAAAGACTGACACGATAACCTGTACAGCTGGATCATAGAAAGCAACAGACTCTTGGAGAGTTTTATCCCTCGACTCTTGAAGCTCGTCGAACGTCAGCCAATCAAAGCAAGGGTGTTTAGGATTCTTCGGCGACCTGAATTCAACATTGGTGAAAAGGGCTCCACGTTCTCGGCTCTGTAAGAATTTGTGTAGCTGAGTACAGGTAAACCTTAATCACATAGAATGCAGAAGAGCGCTTACACCGTACGTGCCCAAATTGTAGGAGACTGCTTGAATCCAGTTCAATACTGCAACTACACGAGGATCATGATCTGGCCGGAAAATCCAGTGGATGCGGTCTTTTGCAAGGCGAGCTCTACCAAACAGTGCCTGATGCACCGGTTCGAGAGCCTCTCCGTGAGACTCTTCAAACTTGACACTCGTATATTCGTTCAGCGAGTTGTAAGGCGGACTGAGCTCCAGCGAAGTCGTCGTTCCCTTGTAAGCATGAGTGAGTGTTTTTGAGGGCATTGTGTACGACGAGTTTTGAGTAGATTGCGGAATTGTGTACGAACCTCTTTTCATTGGTTCCGATTCCGCCGCCGCCCAGAGATTCATAGCATTTCCAGTAGGAGTGAAGTGCACACGACGACCATATTCTTCTTCCTCTTCTTCCTCTTCCTCCTCAATGGGGCCCCACCCGTATTGTGGTTCCGTGGACCACAGACTATTCCCTGCACGCTGTTGACGAGCATTCCCTTGCACCGCCTGTTGTTCCTTTCTCAGTTGCTTCTTCTGTTTTTTGGAGAGTTTGGGTTCCTGCTGCTGAGCCTGGTGTTTCTGATTGGGGTGTTGAGCAGGATACGGGTGCTGAGCAGGATACGAGTTCTGAGCAGGATGCGGGTGCTGAGCAGGATACGAGTTCTGAGCAGGATACGAGTTCTGAGCAGGATGCGGGTGCTGAGCAGGATACGAGTTCTGAGCAGGATGCGGGTGCTGAGCAGGATACGGGTTCTGAGCAGGATACGGGTTCTGAGTTGGCTGCTGAAGTAGAGAGTGAAGCAGTTGCGCTTGTTGAGTGGGTGTCAATGGTTTTCTAGCTTGAGCGGTGTTGGTAGTGCCTCCAAAGGATTTAGAGTTTCTCTTTGCTTCTTCGCTCCAACCTCTCCAACCTGTCTGTGGCAGCGATTCAGAGGACCAAGCATGCTCTCCTGGATGTCCCCAACGGTCATCTTGTTCTTCCTGCTGTTCTTCCTCCTCCTCGTCATAGCCGGTTCCCCAGCCAGAAACTCCCCACGAATCAGAAGGTGTGTGCCCGTTATTTCTAGCGCTTTCGTTCGCCCATCTAGCATTGTCGACGACGGAGGCTGGGGGGCCTGACCAAGGATTCGCTTTTTGCTGTCTTGGGTCACCAGCGCCGGCACCTTTCTTTTGCTGGTGTTGCTGTTTACCGCCTCCGGTGTTGTGAGCAGCTTGTGGTAGAGGTTCCCAAGGATCAGGCTCTCCGATGGGAGCAGCAGCCCACTGGGTGCTGGTAGGTTCAGAGAGAAGACCGCCTGGAAAGTGATTCATGAGAGTCGGCAACGAAGAGACAGCAATTAGGCGCGCTAAGTCGATCAAGTGATGTTAAGATGACTACAGACCAATTCCAAATCCCATATCATCATCGTCATCTTGAGGATCTTCGTCGATGGGCTCGTCGATGGGCTCTTCAATGGGCTCTTGAGTTTGCTGCTGCTGCTGTTGCTGCTGCTGTTGTTGCTGCTGCTGCTTTCCTTTTCCCTTCTTCCCCATTTAGTGCTAGAACGACGACGAATTATGGGCTAGACAGATGGATAATAGTTCTAGGCAGGCATGTATGATTGAAGTAAGCTCAGAAGCGGTGGCAAATAAAAAGAAACAGCGTGATGGGTATAAAAGGCAACGGCGGTGATGATCAAAGCAGCTTTGGTCTCTCACTCTCTCTCATCTGCACGTCTGTGACGAAGACTGTGTCTTGCAGCGATGAACACTCCCTGGCGGACTCTCATTTTATTTTTCTTCCTAGGAACTGTTAATGCCAACGGCTCTATTACTGCTCGGTAAGAATCATATATTCAATCACTGGCAAATCTGATTCAATTGTCTCCAGGCAAGTCGGTTCGAGCCATGTCAACATTGCAGCTATTGTAGGCCCCGTCATAGCTGTGATTGTTGTCCTCCTGGCTGCTTTCGTCTGCTTCGTCACCAACCGACGCCGCAGGCATTCACTCGAGGATGGCGTCGAATCACCGCTCAGCTCAAGTCGGCACTGGTTTTCCAGATTTGGCCGTTATCGCAGAGATGAACACAAGCCAGAGCCATCTCTAAACGAGAAAGACGTCTCTTCTGTTAGTGAAAAGGTGTCTTCAGTCCCTCGCTATTTGAGAATTAGCGCTGCCTTTGAGCGCGACGCTTCCAATGTTCCGAGTCCAACAGGCTCCATCATTCGTGTCTTGCCTGTTGCGCCCCGATCTGCCCATGTGCACGACAAGCAAAGTTCTACACGGATGTTCGCATCTTCGCCTCTTTCGCGTACGGATTCAATCCGTTCGATTGATCGCACAGAAAGGAGAATGGTTCAGGTCTCGCCTCGCCTCGCGGCTCCATCGCCTCTTGGCCAGGGGGAGCGGAAAAGAGACCTTCTCCCAAACCTTTTCCGCTTGGGATCCAAAGCGTCCCCTGCAGACGGCCGACATCCTTCTTATTGGCAACATCTTAGCCCCAATGAACTTGCCCGAAGGATGCAGGAAAAGAGGCGGGCCGTTGCCGCACTTGAAGCAAAGAATCGCGTTACTCATTCCCCAACATCTTCAGTCTCGAGTTGCGAAGTTGACGAGAAAATTCAGTCTGAGATTGTCGAGCTGCGCCACGAGGTTGAAGTTCTTAACAAACTCGTACCGCAGGCCCCTCCACGTAGCTACAATACTGCCTTCTAGGTCCAGGTCCCTGGTAATGAAACCTCTATCAAGTCTTACTCTAAATCCGCTTCAAGATGGTTTGGACAAGATCGTTTGTCCCATAAGTTCCGCCCATGTCAGGTGTAGAGTATCTGCCATCCCTAAGAACAGAGTCGACTGCGAGATCGATCCTTTGCGCTCCTTGTGCATATCCTAGATGGCGCAACATGAGTGCTGCAGATCGAATAGCAGCTATAGGATTAGCAATTCCTTGTCCAGCAATGTCAGGCGCTGAACCATGAACACTGCCAAAATGCTCAGCGACCAACGATATAAACCACTCAGAAAGTCTTACGGTTCTCCCATAACAAAGTCATCTCCAGCGTTGATGGAAGGTACAACACCCAGCGAGCCAACAAGAGCCGCTGCTGCATCACTAGGAAGCAGTTAGTGGGAGAAACTCGTGTAAGAAAAACGCACGATAGGATATCTCCGTATAAGTTCGGTGCAACCATAACGTCGTAAATCCTATCGACTTTAACAAACAGGTTTAGCTGAGCAGCAAAAGAAGGCTCACTCTGGTTCTCTAAATAACCTGTAGAGGGTCAAACACATCTAAAAATTTGTAACACGCCATACCGATAGACCGCGCTGTCGACCAACTGTTCATTCACGGTAACATCTGCGTATTCAGAGTGGACACTCTGAACAGTTTCGCGGAAGAGACCGTCCGTGACAGAAAGCACATTGGATTTGTGAATGATAGTCAATTGCTATCAAGAAATGTTAATATTAAATTGTTAACAAGGACGCCAACTTTTTTTGGTCTTGCTGCGGCGATCTGGAACGCCATTTTCCCTATCCGTCTTGAAGCATACTCGGTTATCAGGCGTATGGCTCTAGCTTCCTTGCCATTGTCACCGATTGTCTGTTCTTCTTGCTTGACATACTGAAGATGCATTGGTATGAGAATAAATGAAGCAAAACCTTACAAGACATTCTGTATTTTCACGGACCACGACCAGATCTACTAGCGGGGGATTCTTTGGATTAGCAGAAACCTATTAGTAAAGGTGAGTTCACATTGTATTGGACAAGGAAGACATACAGCGACCACTGGTCGTATGTTGGCATACAAATCCAGTTCTTTTCGAAGTGCAACGATCGGAGACGAGTATCCTGCAACTCTGCGAGACGGAGAGCTCACCGCACCAAAGAGAGCACAGTCACACGAATTTTTCAAGGCTCTTGACAAGTTGAAAATTGTAGAGGAATTGGTTAGGACAGATCTTCACGCACTCGACGGTCTCGACTGGCAATGCCGTGCCAGTGCGTTGAAACAGTTCAAAACCAGCAAGCAGTTCAATAAATTGGGGTTTTGGAATGTCGGATCCTAAAGCCTCGATCGCCAACTTGGCGGCCTATATTTTCAGCATAAGAAAGCTGTCCAAAATTAAGGGTACAACGAACTGGAATGACTTCTCTGCCAATGCCGTCTGCAGGAATGAGACCAATGGTCAGCGACTTGCGGGTCGCTGCTGTCGCTATGGAGCGAAATGGCTGACGGAACATTTCGGTATGCGATCACGATACGCGAGCGTGAGTTGTTTGGCAACGCGTCGTTTACTCACCATGTCTCTTCCACTGTATCTACAAAATGTTACAAACGTTCGTGAAACTCTGGCAGAAAAAAGACTTTCAACCAGTCAAGGTGGAGGGCCAAACAAGAAACAGAAGCTCGCCCTCAAGGACAACGACTCGGACGACGATTCAGAATCTCTCCCTACGCGTTGGCTCCCTTCACGGAAGACTTTCTATGGTAAACCTGGTAGATATCTGGCACCCTATTGTAAGTGGCGTTGAGGTCTCTTAATTTGATTAATGACGCGTGTTAGCTTCACTGACACCACTTCTACGCTCATTCGTGTCCTGCAACAAGTCGGACATATTCAAGTGTCAGTCTATAGATTTGGACTCATTCTTGACGCCCCCTTATTCGTGTGCATACAGTCATGGTACGCAATACGATATGTTCACTCAGCCACGTCTGACAGGCCACAGATGCCAAACGAGGAGGGGAGCCCCTCCTTGCAGTGGCTACAGAACAAGGCTCTGTTCACATATGGGAAACATCAAAGAGAAATCCTTGGGATCCTGGTATGTATCCACATAAGAGCATGTTTACGATCGTCTAGATCGTCTAACGTGTCTGGACAGAGCCACTCAAGTCGACTCTTCAACCTCACACTGCAGGCATCTTCGATGTCAAATGGAACGAGTCAGACGAGCTTCTAGTCACTTGTTGCGGAGACAGGACAGCGCGTATATCTAACGTTGCCACCTCTACTACCCTTCAGACTTTGCGCGGACACGAAGGGACCGTAAAAGTTGCTACTTGGGATCCCAATCATCGTGATCTTCTCAGTACCGGTGGTCGAGATGGTCTCATTTGTGTTTGGGATCTGCGTTCTGCAGAGTGTAGAACAGGTGACAAACTCTCACCGGTCCTGACTATCGCCAAAGCGCACGAAGCAAATCCTGCACCAAGAAAATCCGTAAAAGCTGTTCCAAAGAGCGTGACCGGTGTCATCTACAACCCAACATCAGCTAACGAACTTATAAGTGGCGGCTCTGCTGATGGGTGTGTCTTTCACGACCAGATGTTCTCTCGTAGCTTACTGTCCTGAATGCCAGTATTCTTCGTTGCTGGGATCTTCGAAGTCAAACGAACACGAAAAGATCCAAGAGGATATTACCGGTTCATGTTTCTCCTGTTGACCCCACTCTTAGTCACGGTCAACGAACACGAGGGCTGCCTAGCCTACAGTCGGGTTTTGGGCCGACTGGTGGAGTTGTTTTCGCACTCGGAACAAACGCGCGGATTTACACCTACTCGCTTCCCACATTGGAACCCTTGAAGATAAGCTACACGCACTGCAGCCTGCAGACGACAGCATTCTATGTAGGACTGAGTCTGTCTCCGTGCGGTCGATGGTTAGCTGCTGGTAGTGTCGGGACGAGTGCCAGCACATTTCTCTTCGATGTGAGTAATGCAGCTCGACCGTTCGCAGATCCGTGCACTGGTGTGCAGTTGAAAGCACCTGCAGGCGAAGTGGGCGCTGTGGAGTGGGCGAAGGATATGCTGGCAACGTGTGGAGATGATGGCATTGTCAGGATATGGAGACCCGACATTGAGACCTACCACAAATGCTTGCAAGACCCTGATGATATGCAGTGGGACTGGAGTTGGTCGAGACGATAGGAATAGATTATACGGTAATGTAATTGATCAGGGAACGTCAAATGCAAAACTATGTCTTTTGTATGGCATTCACAAGCCTGAAACCTAGTTTGTGATTTCTGCGATATGGTACAAAGAAACTCACCAGTCTAACCCCTCCTCTAGTCCCTCGCCTTTTATGGCACAACTTCCGCGTACGCTCCATGGACGTGACTTCTCCCCGCCAGCTAAGCCAAGGTGATCGCTGATCTCTTCTGGTTTGAGCGCTCCAGCAACATCTTGCTTGTTACAAAACACCAATAATGGCACTCCTTTGAGTTCCTCTTCGGAGAGCATCGTTAGCAGTTCAGTTCGTGAGGTCGTTAAGCGTGCATGATCACAGGCATCAATGACATATATGATAGCAGATGTGTTGGGAAAATAACAGCGCCAGTAGGGTCTAGATACCAGGTATAAGTGTATTGAAAGCAGTGTGAAATGTACCGTATACTGGACTGGCCACCAAGATCCCAAACCTGAAATTTGATGTTTTTGTACTGGGTGAAACTTCAGCATCACGACGTGCCAGTCTGCAAATAGCAAAACTGACCTCTACTGTCTCCACGTTGAACCCAATTGCTATGGCTTGTCAATGGCCTGCAGTAATCAATAGGCTGTAGGCATACTCGGTATGGTCGAGACGACTTCTCCAATCTGCCTATTATGAGCACGAAAGCAGTACGCAGAGAATGACACCGACTTGCAAGCGATACAAGATTGTAGTTTTGCCGGCAGAGTCCAAGCCAAGCATCAGGATGCGCACCTAAATATCAAGCAAATTTCCATTCTTTGGTCAAAAGAGCCTACATCTTGATTTTTGGACCAAGTCACCAAGGATGCCAGCGAGTTGAACAGCGACGAGAGTGTCAGGCCCATAAGTGTGCACTATGTAAGCGAGTGATCGCACTACGCCATGTCACGTGGCCAGCCCACCATGGGTAAGAGAAAGATTGAAACCAAA